>JADRCD010158340.1:16522-28654 GCA_019843815.1 Montemys delectorum
TATCTATCTATCTATCTATCTATCTATCTATCTATCTATCTATCTATCTACTTGATATCCATCCTGATCATTGCTCCACCATCCTCCTAATCCCCCTCACAAGTCCTTCCTCCCATTGTCCCCTTCCCCTCTGAGAGTGTGGAGCCCAACTTTCCCCAGCAGGGCACATCAAATCTCTGAAGGGCTAGTAGTATCCCCTCCCACTGAAATGTGTGCCTAGATAAGTACAAAGTTTAGTAAGTTATTTTACTCCCATAATCCTAGGAAGTGGCATCCTGAGAGTTTTCTTTTTTAAATATTTTGATTATGGACTATTTCAAGTTATCGTCCATAATAGGTTAGTACAATTATCTCCTACTTTTATTTATTCACATCGTCTCTGATGCATTTACTTTATATCTATAAGCTTCCTTCAACTGAGCCTACCACAAAGTACAGTATATTTGGTGCATCTTCTTCCTTCCTTCCTTCCTTCCTTTCTTTCTCCTTTCTTTCTTTCTTTCTTTCTTTCTTTCTTTCTTTCTTTCTTTCTTTCTTTCTTTCTTTCTTCCTTCCTTCCTTCCTTCCTTCCTTCCTTCCTTTCTTCTTTCCTTCTTTCTCCATGTTTTCTCTTTACTTTTCATTTTTAATCTTTTATTTATGTATTTATTTATTTATTTATTTAAAAATCCAGATTTTATTCCCCTCCCAGTCCAACCTCTGACTGTTTCACATCCCATACCTTCTCCCTGTCCTGCTGTCTCCACGAGGATAACCCCATCCCCCCCAACCCACCAGACCTTTTAACTCCCTGGAGCCTCCAGTCACTCTTTCTTTTTTTTTTTTTCTTTTCATTTTTCAAGACAGGGTCTCTCTGTGTAGCCCTGGCTGTCCTGGAACCCACTCTGTAGACTAGGCTAGCCCGGAACTCAGAAATCCACCTGCCTCTGCCTCCCAAGTGCTGGGATTAAAGACATGCCCACCATTGCCTGACAGGCCTCCAGTCTCTTAAGGTGCATCTTCTCTGACTAAACCCAGACCCAGAATTCCTCTGCTATATATGTCTTTGGGGCCTCATATAAACTGGTGTATGCTGCCTGGTTGGTGGTCCAGTGTCTGAGAGATCCCCGGAATCCAGGTTAATTGAGACTGCTGGTCCTCCTACAGGGTTACCCTCCTCCTCAGCTTCTTCCAGCTTTTTCCCCAAATTCAGCCACAGGGCTCAGCAGCTTCTGTCCATTGGTTAGGTGCAATATCTCCATCTGACTCAGCTACTGTTGGGTCTTTCAGAGGGCAGTCATGATAGGTCCCTTCTTCTGAGCACTCCATAGCCTCAGTAATAGTGTCAGGTCTTGAGGATCCCACTTTGAGCCTTTCTCTTCACCTTATTTTCCTCAGGTTCCTCTCCATTTCCATCTCTGCAGCATTTTTAAGAGCAAGAGTAACCTGAAAGGGCAAATATGCTACCAGCCAATATGTCTATTTACTAAGGTAAAAGTTGGGGAATCAGCCGATACGACTGACGAGGTAGAACGGCGGCTCTCGTCAGGACAGAAGACACACTAAGCCCAAACAGTTCTATGTGTAAGAGGTTTAATTGGGAGAGAGAGATGTGGTTGTGGCAGAAAGAGAAGCACAGGTGAGAGAGGGAGGGAGGAGCATTCCCCATATACATATATATATATATATATATATATATATATATATATATATATATATGATGTGGTGGTCACAGGTAAAGATGGGAGGTGATTCCCAATTCTGGGAATATGGCAGCTGTTGCCTTAGCAACAAGTCTGTGAGGCCATATGTGACATCATGGGTTTCAGAGGCCCTGATGCTAACATACCTCCCTTCTTGTTATTATAAATACAAGGAAAGAAAAAGGGAGGGGGAAGCTGATGGTGAAAAGGGAATGAGGGTGTTGTGATTCTTAAGCTACTTTCTGCTATCTAGGGACGTCATCAAGGGGGGGGGTAGCTGGCTTTCATCATCAGGATCTACTTGGTAAACATTCGCATCAGGTGCCTCTGTTGACAGTGGCTCATCTGTGGGCAGCGGCTGGTACTCCTGTAACTGATTAATAGTTTGGTTAAAAAGGTTTTGTATTTGTTGTTGAAGAAATGTAAAAACAAGATTAATGAGGCAGGGAGAGAATAATAACACCAGGAATATGACTAGGGGAGGTGTTACAAAAGGGAGTATCCACTTCCATATAGGGTTTTTGAAAATCCCAAAACTCGAGATCTCATGGACCCTGAAATTTTTTATGTCTGATTGTAACTCCTGGATTTTATTTCTTACTATCCCAGTAGGTTGATGTAGAAAGAGCATTCTTCTCGGAACAGGCAAAAACCACCTTCTTTAGCTTTCAGGACATCTAGCCATCATCTATTCTGAAGCAGCACAGCTGTCAAATAATCAATCAACAACTCCTGTCTCCCACCTGGAATCCCATGAGTGTTGTATGCAGAAAAAGAATGTCTTGCGATATTGATAGAAGAAAGGATTGGCCCTCGATCCTAGCATATATATCTGGCAAGACAAATATGGGCAGCCCGCATATTCTTCTGGCCATTTTCTACAATAATCTTTTGTCTGGTCAAAGAGAAAGCAAGTATAGATATCATAATATTTAGATGGGATTACAGATACAGGGATAATAGCAATTTGGATCCGTTTCTGGCATCCAGCTATGCAGTAGTTTCCTGACCCTGTTTGGAAAGACTGTTTATTATCTCTGGGAGCTTTCTAGAACCTCAAATCTCCAGACATAAGGGCTACTCTGGATGGGAATGAACAGTAGGGGTAGAATGAGAAACCTATGTCTAATCCAGTGAGGTTGATCTCTGTTGCTGGTTTGGAGTCTCATTTTCTGGGATTGGGGACAAGTTGGATGGTCTTGATGTCTTCCAGAGCTTAACAGAGTACAGTCCTGTTAGGGTCATGTGTATGATGAAGAATCATTTTTAGGTAGAGGAATGAAAGGTTTGAGGTGAGACAGATGGACCCAATGAGAGAGTCCCTTGAGTTTAGCAGCTGTAGGGGTCATGAGAATTACCTTAAAAGAGCCCTGCCATTTAGGAGAGAGTGATAAGGGCCAATGACCCGGAGGGGATAGAACGACTAGGTCTCCTATGTTGATAGGCACCAGACAGGAGACAGTGTGTGGCCAAGGTAGATGGTGGTCAACAAAATTCCACAGGATAGAACAAAGGTGGCAAAGTAATGGGGTAAGTAGATGGTCAGAGAAGGGAGAGCATTTAGGTGAAAGACCAGGAGTCAGGACTGAACATTCATACATGAGTTCAAAGGGAGAGATGTGGAGAGGTCACCTGATGAGAGCTGGTAACCTGAAAAGAGCCAGAGGTAGGAGTTTTACCCAATCAAGGTGAAGTTCCTGTGACAGATTAACAAGAGTGGTTTTTAAAGAGCAATTAGTTTTTTCTACCTTTCCTGAAGATTGAGAGTGGTAAGGAATGTGAAAATGCCAGGGGATGTCTAGGGACTTAGATAGGATTTGAGAGACTTGAGAAGTAAATTCAGGACCATTGTTTGGTTGGAGAGAGGCTGGGACACCAAACCAAGGGATGATCTCTAAGAGGATATCAGAGACAATCTGAGCCCTTTTGTTAATTGTGGGAAATGCCCTTACCCACCCCAAGAAGGTGTCCACCAACCAGGAGGTACTTGGCATGTCTGACAGTGGGGATGTGGTTAAAGTAAAGTTGCCAGTCAGTTTCAACAAGAGAACCTCTAGCCTGATGGGTAGGTAAAGAGGTGCTATGATACCTTCAGTTGGGGTCAGACTTCTGACAGATTTTGCAAGAAGCAGTGATAGATTTTAAGAAAGTTAAGTCCTCAGGAGTAGGCTGTAGGTGGGTATAACAAAAGAAGACAATCCTTGACTGTTAGGATAAAAGAGTTGGTGAAGATAAGACAGAGTTTGGCTGGTGTCAGGGGGTGAAGAAGGTGGAGATGTAGGTTGCAGTGTAAGAATGTCCTGGGGAGGATGAGACAAGTCTAGACCTGTAAGGGCCGCAGCTCTAGCTGCCTCTTCAGCTTGGTTGTTTCCCTTGGAGACAGTAGAGTCATCTGTCTGGTGGGATCTACAGTGGACAATCCCAAAGGTTGTGGGAAGATGGGAGGCCTTTAGCATGGCCATAATTTGGTTTGCATTAGTTTCTGATCCTCCTTTTGTGGTAAGTAACCCGTGCTCCTTCCAGATAGCAGTGTAGGACAGAAGGATATGAAAATCTACATATTTGGAATCTGTGTAGATGTTGAGGGATTTCCTCTGTGCCAGTTGAAATGCATGGGTAAGGGCTATTAGTTCAGCCTGTTGATTGGTGGTGTGAGTAGGAAGGACCTTTGCCTCTATCACCTCGGTGTCTGACACTATGTCATAACCAGCTTTTCTAGCCCCTTCATGTAAAAAGGAGCTACCGTCTGTATACCAGGAAGAGATGGCCTGAGGCAATGTGCCCTCCTGTATGTGTGAAGGATGAGGTAATAGTTCCTCTAAAGTTTCAGAGCAGGAGTGAGATAGGGAGTGGTCAGTATTAGGTTGAGGAAGAAGACTAGAAATATTAAGAGGTGGGCATGATTAGAAGGTGAGTGTGGAATCTTCTATTAGTGCTACCTGAAGAGAAAGAAGCCTAGAAGGAGGTAGAGTCTGTTAGCCTTTATAAATTAGGAGCTGTGACAAGTTATGAGAAGAGAAGACAGTTATAGGTGACCCAAAGGTTAGTTTTTTTGACTCTTGAATAAGTTCAGTGGCTGCTAAGATATGGATACAAGGTGCCCATCCCTGAATGGTTAGATCTAGTTTTTTTTTTTTTTGATAAGTATGCTACAAGTGCAAAAGAGGGTCCCAGTTGATGACCTAAGACTCCAAGGGCAAATCCCTCTTTTTCAGTTACATAGAGGGGAAAAGGACGAGTCAGGTCAGGGAGATGTAAAGCTGGGGCCTGAAGGAGGCTTTGAAAGGGCTTAGTAATAGATTTGAGAAGATGTTCATGGGTGGGGCCTAATGCTGCTTCATAAAAGGGATAATAAAGGAGGGGAAAGGAAAGAACCTACCAATGTAAAAATCTAGCTGTTCCTAGGAATGATAAAATCTACTCCTTTGTAGAAGGAACAGTTAGAGACGTAAAGTATAACCTTAGATTTATGGAGAGAAAAGGATAGTAAATCAAAAGCCAGGGCATGACCAAATAGATGTGAGCTGTCCCAGAATCCCTGAGGTAGAACAGTCCAGGTAAGTTGGGTAGAAAGGTGGGTATCAGGATCTGCTAGGTAAAGTCAAATATGTTTTGTGGCTGAGCATCTAGAGGGATAGAGAAAAATGCATACTTGAGATCTAGGACTGAGAATTGGGAAGTCCCTGAGGGGATAGTGGAAAGAAGTGTATAAGGGTTAGCCACAACAGGATGGAGAGGAACCACTGCAGAATTAATGCACCTGAGGTCTTGAACCAGGTGATAGTTACCATTAGGCTTCTTAACTGCTAGTATAGGGGTGTTAAAGGGAGAAGAGGTGGGGCAAAGGAGTCTTTTTCTGAAGACGTCGGAAATAATAGGCTTAAGTCCCGTGAGGCCCTAGAGAAAGAGAGGGTATTGAGCTTGGGTTATGTACCTGGTAGAGTCCAGTAACTGGATGACAACAAGAGAATGGTGTTTAGCAACAGCGGGTTTCTGGACATCCCAGACTCAGAGATCTATCTGAGAAGCTGGTAAAGGAAATAACATAGTAGTGTTAGTAGATTGGCTAGCTAGAAGGAGCAGAGGAACTGCTGGCAAGCTTGGGTTTAGGCAGGGAAAAAAGAAAATAGAGACTCCCAGCCTAGCAAGAAGATTCCTTCCCAATAAGGGGATAGGACATGTTGGCACTACCAAAAAGGAATGGGTGAGAGATACACCCCTAAAAATGCAACTAAGTGGTGGGGTCTGGTGAGGGAAGTAAGGTTGTGCTCCTACCTTGACAATAGAAAAACAAGAAGGAGAAGTGGGTCCCCAAAACTCCATCAGGACCAAGTAAGTGGCTCCAGTGTCCAAGAGGAAGGAGATGGGCTGCCCACATACCATGATATTTTCCCTGGGGCTCCCTGTTAGTGATGGCAGTGGTCAGGTCAGGGGAGCCCGGGCCTCCTCAGTCAGCCATAGCCAAGCCTCGAGATCAGTTGGAGGGTTATCTGGGAGTGATGTCCTCCATTCTGTGTAACATGAGGGCAATCGACAGCCCAATCTGCTTTTATACCGTTTTGATTACTTTCAAGTATTAAGGGCAAGCAGTACAAGCAAGACAATAAACACAAATAGTCAAGGAACAAATTCCCATGATCACTCCTCCAGCACTTTTTCTGAGGGCTTATCAGGATGATCAAGATCTCTGAGCCTATTTTTCTGGCCTAGCCCAAAGTCATATTCATGCCTGAAGCCTACTTCTTTGTTCCACCCTAAAATCAGATTCTTGCTTGAGCTTACTTCCTTGTCATGCCCTAATGTCAGATTCCTGCCTGAACTTACTTTTTTGTCATGGCCTAATATCAGATGTCTGCCCCACCAAAGGCTCTCCACAATCCATAATTTTGGTTAATAGCAATATTATGTTTGGGATTTCATGAAATAGATTTATGGTGTGTTATCATTTCACAAATAAGTATGGAATTCTTCATTCTTCAATTTTTATTTGTTTTATCTTTTTACTGATTGGTGAAGTAGGATAAAGAAATAACAGAGTCAGGCATTATGCATGCTGACAGGACTTCATGATCCAAGTATATCTATAAGTTCAGAGTGTCCAATAGTATGGTGAGAAATACAAGAGCAGAGAGAAATTTACCAATGAGAATTAGAGATAATGGATCAATTTTTACCAACTTAAATTTGCTTACAACAACACTTGTTTCCTAAGCCCTTCAGATACTAAAAGTGAAAGTGAATATGAAATTCTATGAAATAAATGATTCTATAGTTTTCCCTAAGCAATTCTCAGTGCCCTGATACAAAGGAAAATAATATCCTACCCTTATTATGAATTCTGTATGTTTAAACTCACATATATTTCTTGGGCATTCAGCATTAACTGGGGATAATGAGTAAGACCTTGAAATTACTGCATGAAAGTAGACTTATGAATAAGGATTATCACTGTTTTCAATGCATTGGAGTGTTATGATTCAACTATTCTCTTATTGAACTTCAAGTAAAATTAAAAATGGGGTATTAATTTGATATTTCTTTTTGTCAATTTTTTCATGAAGGTGAAAAAGGATTTCTCTGCTTTTCTTAATCACCTTTCCTTTCTTGTTTCCAAAGGAAGCCTCTGATGAGACTAGAAATAGGGGATGAATTGAGCAGGGGAAGTAACTGTTGCTTTTCTCATTTGCACCTTGAGTTTTCACTATGTAATGTTGTGTGCTAGGAGACATTTGAAACGTGTTTTCAGGGTACACAGAAGTGGTTAATATAGTAATTGTCTGAAAGAACTAAGTGAGGAGACCAAAATAATTTTATAATTCTTTTTCTGAGCCTGCAGTATGTGGTTTTGATGATTGTGTTCTGTGGATAGTGACTGAATTTCCTGGGTCAAAACTTTAATAAACATTGAGAACCTTCCTAAACTTCCAGTCTTTAGGAAGAGTTAGCCGAGTAGTTTTTCCTTGTGCATTGATGTTTTCCAATTAAGCTATTCTATTATTTCAACTTTTCATTGTATGGGGTGGTTCTGATGCTTTGACTGGGAATCTGCATGTGAATGTTGAATGCCCTGTTCCCTAATTGGATCTTGATTGATCCATGAAGATGCTAAGGGGCCAATGGTTGAGCAGAAGAGATGGGAATTCCAGGTTCCTGAAGGCAGGTGAAGAGATGCAGGAGGAGGAAAGAAAATTCATCATGCTTTGGAGGAAGAGATCTTATACTAGCCATGTAAGGTCTTGGGTACAGTAGCCATTGTCCATTTCCCCAGCTGGGCTTTGGGTAGCAGGTGGGAGATTAGAAATGCAACTAAGCTAAGGGCAGATTTAGGGTGCTGAGCAAGAAGGTAACTGGTAACTAAGTTGAGGGAAGGTTTAGAGGTAAGAGCACGTCAGCCATAGGAGGCTTAGATGTACCTGGCCACTGAGCTGAAAAGCATTTTAAAAAAAGCTAGTGTGTGTGTGTGTGTGTGTGTGTGTGTGTGTGTGTGTGTGTGTTTCATCTGCGGATCCAAGGGAACCAGGTCAATGGCCTGTAGTGTTCTCCACCCAGAGCTTAAAGCTGGGTAGTAGAAACTAAAGGGTACATTTTATCTTCCCAAAAGGTCAACATTGGCCCTTTTCCTGATAAATGATCTGATTTATCCCTTGGAGTAGATCATCCAGTGAAGAGGGATTTATTCAAGAAGTTACTGGATTAGTAGCAGAGGTTTTAAAATGCAGATATTTTTGTTTGAGTCGTGAGGAATTTGAGAAGTAGTTTTTTCAAAAGTGGATATAACTGGAAGAAGACAAGAGCTGCTTCTTTCTGCACAGAAGCAATCCTTTCAGTTTTGACTGGCACATAAAAAGGTTTGCATATCAATAGGATAAAATATGATGTTTAGATTCATAAATTCATTGCATAATGACAAAATTCAAATAATTAGCATATCATCATCTATCTTATTTGTATATAATTTCCTTATACAGAATATGTAGATTTTTCTACTTGTCTGGATTTCCTAGACTGTGAAATCTTCCAAATATTTCCATGTTGTCACAAATAATGAGATTTCTTTATTTTCTTGGCTGAACACATTTCCATCATACATTTATATCACATTTTCCTATCCAACTATCTGTTCCTTTAATATATGGCTGTTATGAATACTTATGCAATAAATAAAACATTAGAGTTGTTCTTCAAAATACTAATTCAATCATCGATTTGGAGCAAAACTGTTGTCTGCTTAGAGTATTTCAATAAAGCCATCTAACAGTTTACCTTTATTAATATGTGGAAATGCTGTCATATGCTTGCTTTTACAGTCTGAACATAGTTCTCATCATGAGTCACACATGGATATCTATCTGCTAAGGATATATTGTACACAGTTAAGCACCATTCTTTCCCAGTGGGTAGTTATCTGAAATGGTCCTTCTATTTAGAACCATTATCAAAACATTGATCACACACACACACACACACAGTGTGTGTATTATATTACATTTCTTATACTATTTATGGTGTTTTTGTGGCACCAGATCCAAGTGTAGATCAGACAACTATATTTTAAAGTCTATTCTGTACTCCAACAGGCATTAAACTAGGGTTGCCAAACTTTCCTGTAAAGTGCCCGTTGAGCACTGAGCACAACATTGGCCTCTGTTATTCTATATGGTATACCAATGTAGCTGTCCAGCAGCCATGGAAGAACTGGATACCTAAAAGAGAAGCTGGAATTGAAAAAGGACAGTGTGTGAGAGAAGGATGAAACCAAGGCAAAAATTTCTGATCAAGGCTCAAAGTTTAATAGTCAGCACTGCTATTAGATAGGGAGAGCCCTAGCTAAAAAAAATTAATGTAATTCTCTAACAATTACAACAATTCTATCAATGACTAAGTCAAGTCAGAGCTCAAAGAGAGTATTTGAGTTCCTCTATATTATTTACAAAAAGTTCTAATTGTCTAAAGCTGTTATCTTCTAAATTGGTGATTAATGTTTTGGTTTTTTGTTTGTTTGTTTAGGATATAATTATGTTATTAAACAATTGGCACATGATATCATCTAAACCTGAATGTTGGGCAAAATGTACCAGGTCACCTAGAGATCCTCAACAAGAGTTTCAGAGTTTGAAAACAAAATGGTTCTCCTGTTTTCTAACGTTGTTTATAACAGAATTGGAGTTTATGCATTGCTGGAGAAATAGATATCCTTATGGGGCTGTGGAAGTAAATGATTGTCTCTATAATTATCATATCGCTGATGTTGGTATTGTGCTAATGGTAGGAAGCCAATGCTTCCTCAAGTCCATATTTTGGGCACACCATCCCTAGAGTTGTGGGGCGGGGGAGAAGAGAGACAGAGAGAAAGAAAGAGAAATACAGATAAAAACACACATAGAGAAATAGAGACAGAAACAAAGAGATACAGGGACGCAGAGGATGTTATATATGATTTATCAAATCATATATTTGGTATATATCATATATTTTGTAGAAATGTACTGGTATTATGTGGTAGGTATTCCATCTCCCATAAAACTTCTAACAATTTTGTTCATAGTGCCTCCTAATTTAGAGATGGAAAACTTGAATTTTGAAGAGCATTGAACAACTACCCATGGTATATCAAGTATGGTAGGAATAAAAGCTTGGTCTGAAGCAATGGTTTAGTTGGTCATAGCCCTTTTTGGGGGTCAAATCCCACTTTTACAAGGTCACTAAGGCCATCAGAAAACACATATTTACATTATGATTCATAACAGTAGCAATATTAAAGTTACAATGTAGCAACAAAAATAATTTCATCGTCGAGGGTCACCACAACACAAAGAGCTATATTAAAGGGTCGCAGCATTAGGAAGGTTGAGAACCACTGGTCTAAAGCATCGAATAATAAGGTTTATATTTTCATTACAATAATTTTCTATTAAGACTGCTTATGTTTGAACACTCATATGGTGAGCATCAACAAATTCCTATGTTTCAGAAACAACTCTTCATCTTCTAAAAGTCCATTGGATTTCTTGTGACACCATCTTTCCCAATGCAGTATGGTCCCTCAAGTTGCATGAATTCTAAATATGTTTATGAAAATTTTAGTTTGTGAGAATAAATATTCCTGATGCAGGATGACAGCAGACAGAAGAGTTCAGAGACAGAAGGGATTCTTTAAGAAGCAGAAGAGAGAGCGAATGAAACAAACTTTAAAGTGTTAGGTTTGGGACTGGAGCCTCTCAGCTTCTGAGGGACAGAGCTGGATCAGGGAACATCTCTGCCCCATCCCTTCGAACAGAGGGCCAGCATCCTGAGTGGGCTTTAGCCTCAGGAATCAGGCAGGACCACCCGGGAGGCATAGGCCTCAGGAAGTGCAGGGGAGTAGCAGGATTGCGGGGACTGGAGCCTCTCAGCTTCCTAGGGACAGAGCTGGATCAGAGAACATCTCTGCCCCCTCCGTGGGAGCAGAGGGCTTCCCTCCAGGACAAGCTTCAGCCCAAGTACTCAGGCGGGACCAGATGGGAGGCACAGGCCTCAGGAGTGGAAGGGGAGTTGCAGGGCAGCAAGGAAAGATCAAGCTCTAAGACACCAAGAACTTCTAACACCAGAGATCAAGAGATGGCGAAAGGCAAACGCAAGAATCCTACCAACAGAAACCAAGACTGCTTGGCTTCACCAGAACCTAGTACTCCCACCTCAGCAAGCCCTGGATATCCCAAAACACCAGAAAAGCAAGATTTGGATCTAAAAACTCATCTCACAGTGCTGATAGAGGAACTTAAGAAGGACATGAATAACTCCCTTAAAGAAATACAGGAGAAAACAGATAAAGAGATACAAGCCCTTAAAGAGGAAACAAAAAAATCCCATAAAGAATTACAGGAGATCACAAGTAAACAAATAGAAGCCCTTAAAGAGCAAACCCAAAAATCCCTTAAGGAATTGCAGGAAAACACAAACAAACAGGTGAAAGAACTGAATAAAACCATTCAGGACCTAAAAATGGAAGTAGAAACAATAAAGAAATCACAAAAGGAGACAACCCCGGAGTTAGAAATCTTAGGGAAAAAGTCAGGAAACATAGATGCAAGCATCACCAACAGAATACAAGACATAGAAGAGAGAATCTCAGGGGCAGATGATAACATGGACAACATTGACAGAACAATCAAAGAAAATGCAAAATGCAAAAAGACCCTAACCCAAAACATCCAGGAAATCCAGGACACAATGAGAAGACCAAACCTAAGGATAATAGGTATAGAAGAAAGTGAAGACCTCCAACTTAAAGGGCCAGTAAATATCTTCAGTAAAATTATAGAAGAAAACTTCCCTAACCTAAAAAAAAGAGTTGCCCATGAACATAGAAGAAGCCTACAGAACTCCAATTAGACTGGACCAGAAAAGAAATTCCTCCTGCCACATAATAGTCAAAACACCAAATGCACAAAACAAAGAAAGAATACTAAAA
>JADRCD010158341.1:2415-14073 GCA_019843815.1 Montemys delectorum
GTGTGTGTGTGTGTGTGTGTGTGTGTGTGTGTGTGTGTGTGTGTGTGTGTGTGTGTTTGTCTTTCACCAGCTGATTGAAAGAGACCCTGGACAGGTGGCTGGTAACACATCCTGCCCAGGAACTCAGAGCAGTAGAGACAAAACTCACCACTACATTATAGAATGTGTAAGTATCAGAGAACAACTTAGAGGAGTGGGTCTTCTCCTCCCACCATGTATGCTCTGTGAATCAAACTCAGGTTGTCTGGCTTGGTGCCCTGCACCCTGACACAGTGAGTCATCTCATCAGCCCTGAGAATGATTTTGAATATGCCTCACGTAAATGTCTTCTTCAAAATTTTAAAAGGCTACCCTCATATAGTCATTAGAGTGTAATAACAGCTATTATGTGTTCAGTAATATCAGCACACAGTAGAAGTAAGCTCTTTAAGTAAAGCTATTTATGTTCCTCTAGTTTGCTTTCTCTGTTGGTTAAATATCAAGTCAAAGGCTAGGAAATTTGGTGGTGTCTCTAATTAGTTAGATGCTAGTGAATAAAAATAGCACTCATACAAATGCCTTCCCTTGACAGCATTTCATTAACCTTTCCTCACTTACCTTGTGCACTAAATATATACAGGGAACAATAAATAAGCTTTTTCTGCTATAAAACACTATGCAACTTTAATTATTTTGACAGTAAGTTTGAGCATACATCTGACCTAATATTCTAACAGGTATCCGTGAATAAGAAAACTCAGTTTTCTGCACTCAATTTTCTTGCTTCCAGAATTTTTTGGACCCTCAAGGGAAACTGGAATGATGATGGAATTGGATGAAATAGCCAATAGTGTAATATTGTAAGCTCTCCAGCTTACAGATATTGGATTAATATCATTCTGTATTCATTTCATTTTGATGTGTTTTTCCATCCCTTTATTTAGCTTCTAAAACCTAACTTCAATTTCCATTATTCATTTTTGCCAGGAGTTTCAAGTTTTACTTAATCTTCATCCTCGCTTACTGGAAAAGACACATACATAGTGCCCCCTCCTCTCTTTTTTTTTCTTCCTATTTATTGCCTCTAAGTAGTCATTCTTAGTTTCTTCATTGACTTGTGAGTACATCAACTTGGAAATAATTGTAATTATTGTTGACTTATCCATCATTTTTCTTCATACTGGCATCAAAACCAGTATCATGTGCATTCCAGGCAGGTGCTCAACCATTGACATGTACCCACAGCTATCTCTACATGTCTCTAATTGAATAGTGGAAATTCTTTCCCATTTCTCATCAAGACTGGTAGAAAAAAAAACTATGCTTCTCTTTCCATCATGCAGACATTCCAATTTCAAGAGAGCACCCTTCAAAGCAAAGGAAATGTTCAGAATGATCAGTCTTTATTCCTTATAGAGAAATACCAGTATGATTATAGGGTTCATTGTAAGAGTGAAGTAAGAGGTTAGAACTTAAAGAAATTAAACAGAGCTAGAAAGGCTGGAGGGGAACATTGTAAATTGTATGGGAATGCAATGCATGAGGACAATCAGAGAAACTAAAAAGCCTGAGAATATATTTTCCCTGGATTCTCCTGAAGAAGTGAAACTCTAAACGATTATCTAGGGATTTATGAATTCCTGTGGTATGGTAAAAACATATGTTGCTTTAAACCACTAGTGTAGTGCTTTGTGGTAGAAACAAAGGAACTAATATATCAAATATTACTTGGTAGCTCCTTTCAGGTAAGATGCACCTGCCAGGTTGGCTCTGAGAATTAGCCTATGAACAGAAAGTATATGTATTACTTGCAGTTAATACATTTAAAATCTAATATGCAACTTCTTAACTTCTTCCTAAAGCAGAGAGACAAAGAAAACCATGAACATTTAAGCAGTTCAAACAAGATCTAGAAAGTTCAAACAAGGTGAGATTGTATTCATCCTTGAGGACTTGGTGAGTAGGACCCTGGAAGACACACCAACCCAAATTCAACATACAAATACCACAAGAGAGAAGCTCTGATTATAACACAGCTCTGAGATATCAGAGTTCCTTCACAGTACATAAAATTAATTTTGAATTTAATGCATTTCCCACAGATCTTTAGCTAAATCTTACCTATCAGAAAGCACTACCATAGCTACTTTGTAAAAATAGAATAAAATTAATCAATCTAATTAACTTCTGTTTCTCCTAAGGCATGTTTCTCAACCTTAGCTTATTTCGTTAATTAATTTCCCAAAGAGAATCTTAGGTGTATGACTCTCTACCTATCCACCGATCTATCAATCATCCTTCCATCTGTCCATCCATCCATTCATCCATCCATCCATCCACCGATCTGTCAATCATCCTTCCATCTGTCCATCCATCCATCCATCCATCCATCTTCTCGCTCTGTCTCTCTGTCTCTCTATCTCTTTTTCTTACTGTGTGTTTGTGTTTGTGTGTGTGTGTGTGTGTGTGTGTGTGTATGTGTGTGTACTTAAAATCAAAACTGAATTCTACAAGGTTCATTGAGTAAACCTATTTTGAAGTGACTAAGGTAACAGTCTTGTCCTGAGGCCATTTTGTGTCTGCTTAGACAAGTATCAGACCTTGGCCTAAATGCTCCTAAACTAAAAGTTGCAAAGTCACTCTGAGCATTATCAAACTTTGCTGTCTTTGTGGCATTTCTCATCAGTGAGCCTCTTTCGAGGTTCCAGTCTTGGCTGTTAACCACAAGTAATGAAATCCTCATGCTCTTAATTGGCTTAATAAGCATAGTGAACAGAAACCTTCCATGTGGATCAGATCAAATTGTTGGTAAGGTTTGGTAAACTGAGTTTGATTTTGAGGACCCACATGAAGTAAGATGAGAACTAATTATTGCAAGTTGCACTTTGATCTCTACAAGCATACTACAGGTACACATACACTAAACAAACAAACAAAAAAAGTAAATAGGTAGATAAATAAGTAGATATATAAAGCATGAGAAAGAACTCTTATGAAAATGCAAAGGTTAGATCAATTCTCCCATTCATTTGTTCTGAGATGACTTTAAAGTATGAATTTGGATGTTGTCACAAGACACAATGGATTAGTGGTCTCTCATTAGTTGTGTTGTAGATAGTACACCTAGAATATAGGTTATCATAAGCCTGTTTCATTACTTTTCATAGACTTGAAGGCCAAACACACTGAGTTTTCAACTGGGCCTACAGATGTCTGACTGAGTGTGTGGGCAAGCTGTCAGTATTAATACTGAATCTATCTCCTCAGAGGCATCAATCTTTAATCTAAATATGCCTACTAGTTACCATGACAGAAAATGCCAGACTTTAAGAAGAGCAATAAAAAGAGGCTCAAGGATTGGTGTAGTCAAGTCAAAACTATATGAGCAAACAGGAATTTTTTTGTTTTTGTTTTTGTTTTTGGAGACAGGGTTTCTCTGTGTAGCCCTGGCTATCCTGGAACTCACTCTGCAGACCAGGCAGGCCTTGAACTCAGAAATCCACCTGCCTCTGCCTCCCAAGTGCTGGGATTAAAGGCATAAGCCATCACTGCCCAGTTGCAAACAGGAATGTTTGTGTCTTCTACTAAGACACTGAATTTAAGTGTGTAATTCAAAGCAAATTTCCTAGAATATGTAACTTTTAACCTGAATAATCGTTCATTTATTAGAAAATCTTTAGTAACCTATACTGGCTCACTAATTAACTGTCTCTGTTGCCATTCTCGAGGTAGGAATAAAGCTCAACTCTTACTCGCATTATTTTCCCAAACAATTAAAAGTATCTAAAACAGAGTAACATACTCATTAAAGAGTGGGCCTGTTGACTGCAGTAAATTACAGGAAACATGATAGAAGGCAGGGAAAGAATTGAGGGAAGATAAATGGTGCTCATATATTAGCAACTCCGAACAGCTTAAGAAAGTTTAATGAAAATCATTGTGGAGTGACAAAAAATGTTTTACCATAAAATAATGTGTGAACAAGTTACTGATCTATGTTTATAGCAGAATGTCAATATAAGAAGTTTTTCTCCAGTGTCTTGCTCAAGCATCTTCAGAGATGCTTCTATGTTCAGTAGATGGAAACAAATACAGGGACCTGCAACAGGAAACTGTTCAAAGAATGAGAAATCTCAAAGCATTCAGGCCTAAAATGGAATGTCTCCATCAACCCTCTCCTTTCAGAGCTCAGCAATATTTAATGAAGAGGAGGTAGAAGGTTTGGAAGAGCCAGGGGGGATAAAGTATATCAAGGAAACAGGGTCTTTTAGACACAACAGGAATGATTTACATATAAACTCACAGAAACTCTTACAGTGTGCACAGGGCCTGCACAAGTAAAAGCCAGATGCTATCATAGTGCTGAGAAGAGAAGTTCCCATAAGCTGATATGCTTAATCTAATTCATAACCATTTTTAAAGAAAGAATTATATTTCTCCAACTGCATGTGCAATACACACAAGGGCTGGCGCCATACCTAGCAGTAGATCGATAATACTAAAGAAACCCAATAGTATTTGTGAAAGGTTTTTGACTCAATGCTTTTTCTGGGAATTTTTATCATACAGGTCTTTTGCCTCTATATTATGGATTATAATTTTATGTTTTTATGGAACTCTTCTCTATATATGTGTCTTTGCATCTATATGTGTATCTCATAGGTTTTATTTGGTTCCTTTTGTCTGCTTTATTTACTGTATTTTGTTTAATTCTGGTTTATTTGTATGGATTTTTTGTTATTCTTGTTACTTGTTTATTTTCTAGTAAGAGAGTAAAAGAAAAGGTGTAGAGTTTGAGGGTTTAGAGATAGAGATGGTCTGGAGATAGTCAGAGGAAACCATGATCAGAATATATTGTATGAAAAAAATCTATCTTCAATTAAAATTTAAATTATAAAAAGTAAACAAAATAATATCACAGGAAAAAGAAATAACAAATATCTTGTTACAAAAAGATGTGCAAACTGAAATTTCTAGACAAACATTGAATCTGTGTTAAACAGAAGACAGTACATGTAAAATGTCAGAGAGTAGGGAGAACTGGAATATTGCAGACCAGAGAGAGACAAGGAAAGCAAAAACCTCCCTACCTAAATACCAGTTGTTAGTCCACATGTGTGTTTAACATAGCATTCCCTCTTGTGACTGTTACAATAGTCTTGTAGGTATATAGAATGAGATTTCTAGCATCTCCCAACCCCAGAGGTTAAGAACATCATCAAATAGCATCTGAAGCTTGCAGCAGAGATTTCATTGCTTTGATGTATCCTACCTACCTAATATTTCTATCTGTGTTGAAAAATATCAGGCTGTAGAAATAGTAAGTGTACTTTCTACATAAACATGTGGTTCTGAATTTAAGCCCCCCCAGGACTCTGATTAAAAAGTTAATGGTTGCTGAGCACATCCCTGTAACAAAGAGCTATGGAATGTAGAGATAGGAGGATCACTGGGTCTGGTTGATCTAAATTGAACTTTAGTAAGAGAACCTGCCTTATTATGGTGAAAAGTTAAAAAAAATAAGATATGAACATTTTTTTACACATTATTCTGCACATTCTGCACACACATCTATAACACATTTACATATTTAAATGCAAAGACATGTAAAAACAGCCTTAATTAATAACTTCCTTTGTTCTGTAACAGAAAAAAATACATGAACCTGTTATCTTCTTGAAACATAGTATCATGCATAGTCTAAACCTGTTTTTTTTTTTTTTTTTTTTTTTGCATCATGGACATGCATGTTTAGCTCCAGAATATAATTTTTTCTTATTTTCTTGAGTTTAATAATCTACTTTTTTTTCCACAAATCATGATTTTATATGTACAATTTAGAAAGATTTTTTTCTGAGTTTGGTTGACAGGTGGAATGGGACAAAACTTCAGGACAGATATTTATTAGAATGTTATAATGACATTAAATACTTAACATAAGCATGACAGTGAGTATAGCAACTACTGGGATGATGAGAAAACGATATGATTTTATATTTAAGTACGATAACATCATTTATTGTTCAGGCACTTATAGTTGTTCTGGAAAAGCACACCTCCCAGTTTCAACTGTAAATTATGGACGCTAACTGAAAATTACATACTAATACATATGGGTGTTTTGAAGAACATGGATATTTTCTAGTATAAGCCATACTATAGTTCAGCAAGAGTAACGCATTGTCTTCCTAAAATGATTCTAAATTTTTGTGATGAATCACTGTCCTTCCTTCCTTCCTCCCTTCTTTTCTTTCTCTCTTAATCTCTTTCTCTCTTTCTCTCTCTCTTTCTTTCTTTCTTTCTTTCTTTCTTTCTTTCTTTCTTTCTTTCTTTCTCTCTCTCTCTTTCTCTATCTCTCCCTCCCTCCCTCCCTTTCTTTCTTTCTTTCTTTTCTTCCTATTTCTAAGAGGTGGGAGTAGAGCACTTTTAGTCCTTGTCTCTCTTATAGCCTCAGTATAGATCTCAATCTATACTCTGACCTACCATTGATTGCATGGCAATCCTTCTGCCTCAATCTTCTTAGTTCTGGGATTTCAAGTGAGCTATGACACCTCATCCATAGCAAAAGATATTTAACATATTTTTAAAGAATAGAGTTTTGATGGTTGTTAGTAAAACTCTCATTTTTATATGGTATTTTGACTGTGGTTTCCATCAGCTGAAGAACAGAGAAACATGATCCTTAGAATCCCTAACAGGAAAAGTAATGGTGTAATGGTGGAGAAGCATCTAGCCAATCATTTTTAACATGCCTAAATTACAGAGGAGAGTCCACAAAAAAAAAAAAAAAAAAAAAAAAAAATACAAGAACAAAAAATATTGTGAATCAAAATGAACAAAATGCAAGTACAAATTCGAAAATAATTAAATAATTAGAAAATAAAAGAATACAAAGGTGTAAAGGTGTCCACCGGTATCAGCATGGTATGATGGTGTGGGCCTTCCGGTCTCAGGAAAGGATCTGTAGTTCTGATTGGGGAGAAAAAATGCTGGAGTGCCTGGTGGTATATGTGCAGGATGAGAAGTACGAAACCACTGGTCCGGGTCATAATGTTAATAAGCATCCTGAGCAAGTCAAAAGAAGATTATGGTTCCAACCCTCAAACAAGAGGTAGAACAGACTCACTTACCTTTAGCGTCCGTACCATAGCACGTGTTCTATGGACTTTCGTTGTAATGTATAAATTATTTAAGACACTGAAAAACCAAAAAGTATAGCAGGAATAACTTGGAGTTTTGAAGACTCTATCCATGTACATCACCCTACCTCATTTACCAGGAAAAAGAGTGACAAACTCATAAGTACACAGGATGCGGGTAACACAGGTTTGTGCCCTGAGTCCCCAAGCAAATGAAATCCTAAAGTTTATATTTGGGGTCAAGTCACAGGCTTCTTTGAAATAAAACACATCATACTGTTTGGAAATATAGTGATAAGAATAGACGATGTAATGGCCATATTAATGTATGTCTCAGTCTAGAGTCAGCCAAGACCTGAACCCATAATAGAAGAGTAGAAGGATACTGGCCATAGTAAAATCCTATCCTAGCAAAGAAAGAAAACCTGAAGAGCCACTCACTACCTCAGTAGTTTTCAGAGCTTTATTATATTAAGACATTGGTCAGCGCTCCCTTATTTTGAAAGCCTAGGTTGGAATTAGACAGTTGGTATTTTTTAATTTATTTTCTGTTTTCAATGGGCCTTTATATCTACTTCTGGATCTAAAATCTTGCACTCAGTTTTAAGTTTTCCTCTTCATTTTCAAGAAAATTTTAATATATGTATGTAAATTTCTCTCAAAATAAAATTCAAATTCCTCAATATGGAAGGAACATAGAAAAATATAAGAAGAAGAGAAAGTAAGTGTGGGGAGGTAGCGTTGTTTACAAGGGATTTGGTGTTTTTCCAAAGTAACTGAGTTTAGTTGCCAGGACCCTTGTTTAGTAAATCACAACTGCTAGTCATTCCAGCTCCATGGGTCTAATGACTCTTTCTGCCCTGTTCCAATGCACCTCTCTCTCTATGTATGTATACATACATTTATATATACATACATATATATACGAAATTGAGATAGATTTCAAAGACTACAAGAGAAAAGAAAGGAATGGAAAATAATATAATTATGTCTTTAAAAATAAATATTAATAAAGAATAAAAATATTCATGATATTGTTGCTTATTTGTTTTGATTGTAGTTTTAATATGCAATCTATTCTAATGATCAAGTAATTAGCAAATCCTTAACCATTATTAGTTATTTGAACACCATTTTTAGTTGCATTTATTTAATATGAATAATTGGAAATGTTTTAAAAATGGTAGTCTTGTTTAGCATTAACTGTCCACTTGACACAGCCCAGGAATTTTTGGAAAAAGAATCTCAAAATGTTGCTTAAGTCAAATATATGTGGTGTATTATTATGGTTGTCAATTGCCTTGGGGGACAGTCTACTATAGGCAGCTTCATTCTCTCAGAAGTTGTTCAGAAGTATATAAGAATGCTATCTATGCATAAACATCCCTACTAGCCAGTAAGCATGCCTCTTTATAGTCTCTACTACACTTCTTTGGCTGTGAAGTGAGTTCACTGCTAAAAGACAGTGTAATCTACAAAATCAAATGAGTCTACCCTCAAATCCTGACTTGAATTACTACCTTGATTCCCTGTTTATAATAACCTGGAATTGTTAATCAAGTTGACCCTTTCTTCTTAAAGTTGATTGTTTGGTAAACTTATTTCTCATAGCCATAGGAATGAGTTATTCTTAAGAATAAACATCTTAAGAGAAAAGAAAACAGTAATTTTCTGTGGTCTTCATACACAACCATCTATAGCTCATAACAATTATTGCATGCAATGGAAGATGGTAAGAGTTTACTGAACTGTCTAAATGTCTGTTAAATATTAGGATGGCTCCCTGAACTGTAGAAATGCACATATCTAAAAGGTAAGATCAGCAATTTGCTGATGGCTTTCTTTGTTCAAGTACCAACCTGTGAATTTCTGGTTTTTGTTTCTTCTGTGAAAAGGAGAGACAAGAGAGAACTTGAGAAAGTCCTTCCAAATGAAAATAAACACTCTCTGCACTGTCTGCTCCATCTACTCTCCCCCTAGAACCTGAAGAAAATCTTGACCTAGATTATACCAAACAAGAAAAGGACACATTATTTACAGGAGGTATATCCAAGAGAATAGAAAATATTATAAACTTAAAACATACAAATGTAGTTCACTCAACCCTAAACAACAAGGAAGTGAAGCCAAGGAACAGTCTTTGCTCCCCATTTCCTTTATTTCTCTCATATCCAGGACTCTGGGTTTTGGATTCTGACCTCATCCTACCCCAAAATATTATTTGCCCTTTGCAATTCCTTGGCAAAGATTTCTGCAGTTCTTCAGTTACATGTATATTTCACTCGCTCAATAGTATGACTAAGAAACAGAATTAACATAGAAGCAACAACACAGCTGACTTGCCAGAACAGTAATATAGGCAGGACAAATAAAATTTATGTTCTCTAGCAGTGATGCTGAGTGTAAGACTTCGACCCAGCAATAATTATAGCCAAATATCATAGGACAAAAAAAATGTAGACATTGTGATAGTACCACCTCTGCCCTGTAAGCTACATCTACTCCCACTGTTTTCACCATCTTCAAGACCAAAGGTGAAATAGGACAGAGTTTAATCTAGATTATCCATATAAAATAGAATCAAGTCTGTTTATGATGTGGTTGAGCAACCATTGACAGGAAATACTCATGAAATATTTATAATCATGAGAAGTCTCAACCTTGTTTGCTACTAGGGAACCAGACCATGGGCACAGGGAACTGTAAACTGACTAAATAACTCAGAGAATTAAACTATGAGCATCACGAGCAGGGAAGAGAAGATGATTAAATAATCACAAAATTTAAGAATAGTTTATCTTATTGAATAGAATATTACTATGAACCTTCATTTACATTAAAGATATTGACACTTGACCAAACTGTTAAAGCAGAAACTTTGCAGAAATTCATTGAAACCTATTTGCCATGGGTTGCATGGGGTTGATCATTATCTTTTTCAATTCCACAATCAGTTATTTCTTGGTGTAGACAAGAGCCCCTAATAGGATTCTCTTCTAAGTTCTGCCTCACCTATATGACACCCATCCTAAGTAGCTATTATTTGGAAGAGCCTGGCATCACTGAGTAACACATTAAGTAAATTATATTTAAAGAATCTCCAGAATGCACCAGAGACATGGGAGGTAGAAGCCTCTCAGGAATCAAATGGAGGAACCTTAGATAAAATGCATGACAGTAGGGAGAGGGAACTTATATAGCCCACCTCCAACAGGAAGACAGGGTATCAAGTGAGGGATGGAGTTGGCATCACTAAGTCACAACTCTGATCCATAATTCTTCTTGTTTGAAAGAAAAGAAGGGATGGAAATGGAGAGGAGCCTGAGGAAAAGAAGGTCTAGCGACAGGCCCAAAGTGGGATCCAGATCAAGGGGAGGTCCCAAGGCCTGACACTATTACTGAGGCTATGGAGCTCAGGGATCTATCATGACTGTCCTCTGAAAGACCCAACAAGCAGCTGAAAGAGTCAGATGCAGATATTTGCACCCAACCAATGGACAGAAGCAGCTGACCCCTGTTGTTGAATTAGAGAAGGCCAAAAGAAGCTGAGAAGAAGGACAGTTCTGTAGGAGGACTAGCAGTCTCAATAAATCTGGACTCTCTAGATGTCTCAAACACTGGACCAGCACAGCATACACCAGCTGATATGAGGCCCCCAGCACACATACAGTAGAGGACTTCTGGGTCTATGTTCATTCAGAGATGATACACGTAACCCACAAGAGACTGGAGGCCCTGGAGTGATTAGAGGTCAGGTGGTGTGGTGGTTGGAATGTTTAGCAGTCTGAGGGTGGATGGGGGCAGGGAATGGAATATGGAGTGTAAAAAATAAGTTAACTTTAGAAAATAAAAATAAAATAAAATAAGACCTGAAAGAGAGAGAGAGAGAGAAAGAAAGAAAGAAAGAAAGAAAGAAAGAAAGAAAGAAAGAAAGAAAGGAAGGAAGGAAGGAAGGAGGAAAGGATAGACACTGAGATAGAAGACGTAACTTGGGAAAAAGACAAAAGAACTAAACTAAATCAAACACAAAAAGAGTACACCAAAGGACAATTTGATGACATATGCTATATTTCCAGTTTTGTTTCCTTATACATAAATACTTAGAAATGAGATGCAAAAAGCAGATACCACTCATACTATAAATTGTTTTTTAATGTCTTTTATCCTGAGTACTTTACATAAAGATTACAGTGAAGCTAAGAAAAAAAAAAGAACATCTTCAGCTTCCTGAAGATGGTTTACGTTTGCTGTAGTGACTCATTGTATTGTCATTAAATATGTACTTTTACATTATATTGAACAATTCTAGTAAAAATATTGCAAAAGAGCTAGTGAAAGTTTTCATTAGATGAAGGTATTTCCATGCAAGTTTGAAAACCTGAGTTTGAACTCTAAAACTCATAAACATGATCATAGATACACCAGATTCCCCAAAATTATCCTTTGGTCTTCACATATACATCACATCCTGATATGCATACACAGGCACGTGATGAAAATATATATATATATATATATATATATATATATATATATATAT
>JADRCD010158342.1:0-28448 GCA_019843815.1 Montemys delectorum
TTTTTTTTTTTTTTGCACAAGGATAAATATGGATGTAACATCAAGATATGGATCTAACATCAAGGCTTCCTGAATATTTGTCCAAGAACTGTCTTTTTTCTAATGTGTATTTCTGGTGCTTTTACTAAAATTCAAATGGCTGTGTTTATATGAATTTCTTTCTGGGTCCCTTATTATGCTTCATTAACTCTGTGGTGTTTATTTGTTTGTTTTAGTTCTTTGAGACAGTGTCTTAGATCACCCTTGAATTGTATATGTGGCTTTGAAAGCCTCATGTATGCAAATTACAGGTGTGAAGAGCCATTGATTTTCCTGAAAGCCCAGAAACCTTGAGGATGCTTGAGGAGAATGAAAGAAAGCGTGCAAGGACTTTCTGGAAAGAACACCAGTAGCCCAGGAAATTAAAGTAAAATTGTCACCCGAGGTATTGGGGACATGGCTCAGTTCTGCTGCACACCTCTGAGTACTTGAGTATGGTTTCTGAAGATACATAGAGTCATACTCTCTGGTAATCCAAATGTTCCTATGCTGTTGTGAAAGATGGAGCCAGGAATATCCCCAACAGCTTACAAGCCAGCCAGCCTGACCTACACAGAGGCAAACAACGGGAGACCTCCCATCAAGCAAAGACAGGTACTGACACCAAGGCTGCCCTCTGACTTCCACACAAGTTCTTTGACCCATTCATACCTGCAATCACTGCAGGGAATAGAAGTAGAAACTCCATTGAAATTCCTTCTCACCTCAGTCAGAGGCTGTCAGCAAGAGAACAGAGAGAGCTAGTGAGGATATACAGCAAAAGAGCTGTTCATGCACTGTGGGAAGAGTAGAAGCAGTCCAGCTGCTACATCAGTCAGAATGGAGTTTCTTTCTTTAAAAATATAAAACAAAACTATCCTGTGGTCAAGCTGTGCCACTTTGGGTATATGTGTGAAGGGATCCAGGCCAGCAAGGTGCAAGGACACCTGTACACCCACGTTTACTGCAGCACTGTTTATAACAACAAAGTTATCCAACAACACTGGGAATAGATGAACAGGTAAGAAAAAAAGGTGGCAATCCTACACCATTCAGGAGAGGAGCAAGAACATGAAATGACATGCAAAAAAATGGGTGGGCTGGGCATCATGTTAGGTGGAGTAAGCCAGACTCTGGAAGACATATTTTTTTCTCATGTAAGGAATCTGCTTGTGTGTATACATATGTATGATAAAGTGGGAATGGTGAGGTATAGTCAGAAGGTTTTTGTAGTTTTCTCTCATTTGGGCATTTATTTAATTTATTTATCTACCTACTTGTTTTTGATGTGCCTTGAAAGCAATCTGGGGCTTTTAGGCAAACACTCCACCACTGAGCTATGTCCCTGACCTTTGGTCTTTTTGGGACAGTCCTGTTGTATAGACAAGGCTGGCCTCAGATTCATTATCCTGTTATCTATACCCTGCTAGTTTAGTAGGTCTGTGCTGTTATGTCTGGTTCTTTCTGCCTTTCACAGTTTTGTCCCCTAGGGAAATCTTTTCCTCATGCTAATTGGAAACACAGGTTAACCAATATCTTTTCTGCTACGTTTTAATTACAAAAAAAATTTTTTTTTACAGATACTCAAGTTTGCAAACATGACCTGGATTCTAAAAATAAAGTATTACATGCTCAATACTCCAAATTTCACTTAAACTTAGGTTTCTCTTTAATTTTTGTTCAAAATGTAGTTTTTCTGCCTAGGAAAGGAGGGGCTGGAAGGCTCTCTCTTATCTGTCACTGCCATCTGGAATGATGGGTTCCAGTTGCTTGTTCCTTGGCCAGGTCTGTGTGTCTCCAAGGTTCCCACACTGAATCTCCCAGGAACGAAAGCCACTTGCTGACCTGCAGTCCTCCATTTCTTTTTCAGTCTTGCTTTTGGTCCCCTTATCTGTTTATTGTCCTTTTGACTGACCTGTAGGTTTCTAAACCCTTCTTTGCCACCATTGTTACTACAGTGCAGAATCATAGTGTCCAGAGGATCATGGAAAAGCATTTAAATGGACTTCCAAATTAGGCACATTGTTTTATACATACAGCTAAGCATCATACTTTTTTAACATGAAAATTTTTGCTACTTGTTATATATACTTGCTTAAGTATTATTGTTCATGAGTTCATGGAGTAAGAATGGGGAAAACCTAGGCTAAATTAATATGTGTGGTCTTTTATGAAGAGGTCAAAGATGGTTCATGAAAGAGACAGTGCTGATTTAAATATCAGAGCAAGAAAGGGAGGTTGTCATCAGTTAGTTTGGTTGTTGAATATTCCCCAAGGTATCCAAAGCTTAGTTTTCAGTGTAATACCACTGGGAGGAGCTATGAACCATTAATGTATAGGCCCTGGGGTGAGGTACTTGGCTCAATACAGGTACACCCACAAAAAATTTTTTGAAACTGGTTTCTGTCTTTTTCATCTTTTGTTGACTGGCTTGCCAATTGCTCTCCTTAGGGTAAATTGGTTTATCTGAAGTCCAAAGGGCTGAGGCCACTGTTAGAAATATAGTGATACCTGTCTATAACCCCAGTGCATGGTAGGTAGAGAAGGACCAGATATTTGAGGTCATGTGTCAGTTATATAGAGAGTCTCAAGTCAGCCAGTGATACATGAGACCTTACCACACAAAAGTAAGAAATTACATGCTGTGGAGTGGTTAATGCTAAGTGTTCAAGAAGGGAGAGAGGATGGAAAGGTAGATGCAGTCAGTAGTAGAGCTTTTTCTTAAGCCTAATGGCAGATTGCAAGTGGGAGAGGTGGCAGGCAACAGAGGCATGAGGAGGATGCTGAGAAGTGTAAAAGCAGAGTGTGGGTCAAACAGGGCAGATAGTAGATACCTGAGCTAGAGAGCAGTGTTGGAGACACAGCTGGGGACACATTGGGTGATACATGTGGGCCATGGGAAGTGAGATCATGAGAAGTTCACACCCTGTTGCAGTTCACAGCCCAGATAAGCTAGCATTCATGCAAAGTGAGTTGGCTGCCAGTTTGTTTACATTGTTGTTGGTAAGGAAGTCCATGAATCAGAGGTCAGGTAACTTCAAACCTTCAAGGAGTTTTGAAGTGTTAACTTTGATTCTGTTTCTGTCAACACCTTACCTTAAATTTTTCCCTTTCTGTGCTGAACTCTTGTTCTATAAAAAGAAATAATCTTCCCAGAGAATCTACCTATGCTTTTGGTCTGAGATTTTACCTCCTCTTATAAAATCCTAGCAGGCATTAACTGCCCAGGGTGGTGGGTCACTCACCTGTGCTGGGCTTGTCACCTTGACACAACCATTTGTATTCAGATGCTGGGATTCTGCTAGTCTGCAGTTCTATTCTATTGAACTCCTGCTGATCCTAACTGACTAACTCCAATCTCCCAACTTCCACTCCTCATCCACCTCCTTACCAAATCCCTGTCAGACCCTGTGGCTCCCACCATGGTAGGAAGACTCACAATCCCTTTCTTCCATTGGTTCTCCACTTTATTTTTTCTTTGGATCACATTAAGCTGCAAAACTGAAAACTACACACCAGATGGTGCTAGAAGATTAAATTCCAATACAGTGCACTTGTATTCTGCATTCAGGGGACTGGAAATCTTTTATAATTTTGAAATTATTATGCTCAGCTCCAGATTAGCTCAGCGTGCATGAAGTTCACACTTCAACTTCCCAGAACATATTGGGTTTATTGGGGTGGGAGTGGGAGAGAAGAGAAAGAAAGGGGGAGGAGACAGAAGAAGAGGGGAGGGAGACATATTGACTGAGATAGAAATGGAGAAGGGGAGAAATAAAGAGAAGGAGGATGAGAGGGAGGGAGAAGGGGAATGGAAAAAAGAGAAAGAGAAAATGGAGGAGTGAGAAAATGGGAGAGAAGGACAAGAGGGAGGGGAGAGAGAAAAGATAGAGATGGGTGTGTGTGTGTGCTAAAGACAATAAGAAGTAAAAGGATCCAAAGAACCTACTAGGGCTGGACTTAGGCCTCCCTGCATGTTTGTAGCAGATGAGCAGGCTGGTCTTCGCATGGGTATCGAACAACTGGAACAGGGGCTATCCCTAAAGGTGTTGTATACCTTCTGAATATCTTCTAGCTCTGCTGCCATGTCAGTCGGAGAGGAAGGGCTTAGCCTTGTGGAGACTTGAAGTGCCAGGGTGTGTGTGTGTGTGTGTGGGGAAGGTACCCATGTGGGCCCACCCCACTCAGAGGAGAAGGGAATAGGGAATGGAGGTGTGGTGTGGGGGAAGGATTGTGGTAGGGGGTGACAGGAAGAGGGAGGTGAGAAGTATGTAAAATGAATAAGTAATTAGAATTAAATTTAAAAAGAAGAGATGAAAGAAGAGATCGGGGTGAGGAGAAAAGGAGAGGGCAGGGCAGAGGGAACCCCTGTTATGAATGATGGCTTTCATTGTTTGCTTGATCAGATTTCTTCCTCTGTAGGCTCAGACCAGAGGGCTGTGACATACTGCAAAGTGAAGCATATCCCAGGGCCCAGACACTGTGCCCGGCACAGAAGCTCTGCTGGTCCCAGCCCTTCACTATACCTAGAATAGAAATGTGATAGCTTCCTCTTACTTAGTGACTGTACAAATGTAAATCACTTCAGGCTCCAGCATCCTAGCAAAACACAGAAATTATCATTTTCATATCATTTAAAATTTAGTTATATTATTGATATAGTCAGCATGAATAATGATTTCAATTATTAAAACAGTTAATAGAATTCATGAAAATAGACTCACTTTTATGTTTAAATTATAGAATAGGCAGAGTTTTGTTGTTGTTGTTGTTGTTATGGTTGTTAGCTTAACATAAATTTTTGTTAGGTTAGCAGTCAGTGATGACCACAGGATAGTTTAAGAAACTTCGATGACTTAAAAAATTCTAGTGATATTATAATGACATATCACCTTTGTAAATTTGGGGAGAAACTGGTAAAAATATTGTGGAAAGGAAAATCTTCAAAAAAATGTTATTTCAAATTTGGAAATTTGAAGCCAGGTATGATTGTGCATCCTCCTGTAATTCAGCATGCAGGAGCTGGGGGCAAAAGGATCAGAAGAATATGGTCAGTCTCTCAGCTACTGAGCCTGCAGGGGTTAAGCCTGGGCTACGTGGGGCGTGGTCACAAAGAAACAGAGAAACCAACAACAGCAACAAATCCATATGACAGCTGCATTGCCGGGCTAGCTGACTCTGGGTAAAGGAACAGTGGGCATTAATCTGCATTGTGTTTCTTCTTGGTGAGAGGAAGACATAATATCAGAACAAGTGTGGAACAGGAAATGAATTGAGGAAAAGAGGCCATGCTTAAAAACAAGGTAATACTGCTACTTTCAGGTAATACTTTTGAGGTAATACTTTCATGTGGATAAGTTGTCTCGTGTTCCATGAACATATGTTTGTGATGTTGACAATTGTAGCATGTAGGTACAGTTCAAAAATACCCCCAT
Source organism: Montemys delectorum (assembly GCA_019843815.1). Taxonomy (NCBI): domain Eukaryota; kingdom Metazoa; phylum Chordata; class Mammalia; order Rodentia; family Muridae; genus Montemys; species Montemys delectorum. Next base: position 5,454 of record JADRCD010158342.1, read on the forward strand.
GCTCAGTAAAAGTGCATTTGTATGGAAGGTGTCATATTTTTTCACTGTAGAAAAGAGAATGTGCCTTGCTGGTCAGCTTACATGATCTCTGACTGCTTCTCTACCTCTTGGGAGTCATCTGAGTGTCCACAGCTTCCAAAGTGCCTTGGGTTCACTTAGCCTAAAGGAGCCATTTATTGTGAAGATATCTCATTTTATTCCCAAAGGAGTTTCATCGTTTTGTATTTGTGAAAACTGTCAGTGTGTCTCTCTCAAAACGCAATTATCTGAACTCAGCAAACCGCACAGAGTAGACCCCTTGTCTTCAACATCATTTTATTAAGAGCAAATTAGACTGGAAAAATGATCGTCTTAAAATGCGTTTTCAATAGATTGCTGTCAAGCTTGCTACCTGTCAAATAGAGAGGCCTGAAGGTTCACAGTGACACAGTGAATAGCCCAGTCTTCCTGCTGAGTGAAAACAAAGGCAATTGGTGATACATGGGGCAAATGTATCTTAAGACAGAGATATCAACAAAGGGATGTGACAGCATGAAAAGACAGAGTGAAGCCTGCTGTCTACATTTGCAAGGAAATTCTGTCTGAATCCATAACTTCAATATACTATGAGACAGAAGAAGAGAAAACACACATTAAGTATAATTGTTCATCTGAACTCTGCTTTAGCAAATGCTGATTTCATGCTCCAAAAGGAGAACAGGTGGGAACAAGAGATAAAATTGATACCATTACAAAAAGTTATTAAGAAAATGCACATGGAATTAGAATCATTTTATTTTTTTAGAAATCATCCATCATTGAGACTTGAGTGTTCATATTTTCCATCTACTAATCAATCCAAAAATAAAGGCTTGGATACACAAAAGAACCAAACAGCAAGAACTCTTTTCTCAGATAAACTTTAAGTTGGGCTTGTGAAATCTGATTGTTCAGGACTTGTTTGGAAAAGAAATATTAAGTGGAAACTTCCAGTTTCTTTGGAAAATTAGTTATGTCAAATGATGTTTTGCTGTGGAACAAAGGCAAAACAATGGTTTGCTAAAGCAGACACATGAAAGAATGTTTTCTTGAAGCAAACACAGATGAAAGGATGTTTTGGTATAGCAAACACATGAAAGAACACATGATGTTCACAAGGAAAATAAATATGGTCCACAGACAGTGGGAACTTGAACATTGGTTGTTTGGGTCTGCCTCGCTATTTTCACTAACGACACACATATTGGTTTGCCTTACATTTCATTGATGAGCTCCGCTTGGGATGACACCAAAGAATTTCTTGAGTGGTTCCTGCAAGCCTTGTGGTTTCTTCTGGATTAAACTGGCCTTGCTGGTTCCTGTGTGGTATGTGCTGAGAGGACTGGACTGCAGCTGCTGATTCATATTTGTGTGTTTCCTACTGAACTGAACTTCTGATATCCTGACAATGAAGACTGGACTCATTAGAAACAGTTCTAAACAGGTCTACTTCCCCAATGTCCTAATAACTTTTCTTTTCCACTACCTCTGATGTGTGGTAGGCTAGAGGAGGAGGTTGAGTGCTTATTAAAGTAGGCCGAGAAAAATTTATGCCTACAAATTATATGTGGAAGTCTGGTAAAAATAATAAAGGTAGCCTCAGTTGTGGGGAAATACTACTATTGTGTTTGCTTGTTTGTCTTCTAACATCCCATGTGAATAGTCACACAGCATAGTCATCTAAGTAGAATGTTTCAATTAAACAGATGTGAAAGCACCTCTAATGGCCACCTTAATCCCTGTTTCCCAAGAAGCTCTACAACCAAGTATAAGAATGCACTGCAGAAGTCAATGAAGGTCTGTGATTCTTGGATTATAGGAGCTGCATTTTGAAGCTCCACATCAGATGATATTAAATCCAAACTAAGGTTGGATTAGTCACACTATGCCACTGTGAAGGCAGACAAAGTTCGGTATATACTTCCCACATATCCTCAAGAGATTGTCTATTGGGTATCCAAACTCCAACTCTGTGAAAATTCCTTCTCTTGGAAACAGGGAGGATTCTGCAGAAAGAGCAGGTCTTAAAGGCCCACAGTTGCACCCCTGAGATGAGCCAAGGCCCCAAATCTTATTCAAAACAGACATTTCATAGAGCAGCAACATATTTCCTAAGTAATATGTTATATTTATTCAGCCTAATCATGTATTGATGCATAGAAAAACAAGACAAATAAATGTCAGCGGTCCTTTAGCTGTACCAGAGTTCATGTCTGTGAGAAATGCATAATTAGTCATGAATATCTAAAGAGATTAGAAGACAGTAGTTAGGAGCTGGGTAAAGGAAAGGACTCAGTAGGTTAGGATCCTTCTTGTGTAAATATGAGGACCTGAGTTCAACTCCCAGCATCCATGTAATTGCTGCTCATACATAACACTGGAGATTGCTGGCCACAAATACAGCTCCAGGTTCAGATGGTGAGAGACAATCCCTTAAATGAATAAGCAGGAGAGTGGAAAGGCAGGACATCCAATATCCTGCATGCACACAGGTACATAGTGCACACATTTATGCATAATGTGTTCATACATCACACACACATAGAACACACACAAATACACACACACATGGGAAAAGCAGTTCAACAGAGTGATGGCACCAACTGAGGAGAATCAATGAAGTCTCCACATCACCAATAAAATTCTGCCAGGGGCAGGCTAAGCATGCAAAAAAATGATGCCACCCACTTGTTTTCAGGTAATATCTTTGTGGTTTATCTATTGAATAGATTTCTTGCCAGCAAATGTCTCTCTTTCCTCAGGAATCCACTGACTTCTAATCATGAGGAGTGTAAATTCACACCACAGAAGCCTCAGTGTGTGCTTGTCTACTGCAGTCTTTACTAGTTTTGTTATTAGAGTATCCTTGTACTAATTGTCAGTGTACTAATAGGTTAGATTATGCTGTTGTATCCATATTAACATGGTGTGTTAGACAAAGTAGCTTCCAATAATATAGAACAGTCAATATTTGATTATTCAAACAAGGGTTATTTGCTCTCATTAGGTCCAACATCCATTCATCTAGGACTTTACAGTGGTTCTCAGTGCAATGGGATTAGGGATGCCTTTCTTCTGAAAATCCATCTGCAGATGTGATTTTCACTCCAACATGCTCCACCTTGGCCATTCTGAGCTCTGCATATAGAAAGAACAATCATGCCAAGGAGTGCTGCCCTTGTCTGGAGAGGGAACCTTTCCCCTACGGACCCTGGCATCTCCTGCTTACATTTCAGTAGCTGCATGGTGCCAGATAACTACGCTAGCTTGAAAATCAACTTCTAGGGCTGGAGAGAAGGCTCAGTGGTTAAGAGCACTGATTACTTTTCCAAAGGTCTTGAGTTCAATTCACAGCATCTGCATGATGACTCACAACCAATGGGATCTGATACCCTCTTCTGGTATGTCTGAAGACAGTTATGATGTACTCATATAAGTACATAAATATGTAGAAAACCAACTTCTAGTTAGACTCAGAATCAGCATTCTGTTTGCATCGGAAAACAGGCTAAATATTGACAATTGGCAGGCTCCATCCTACACTGACATTTTACGCACTCTAGGTAGAGTCTAATATAATATGCATTTTAAAAATTATTCAGTAGGCTGGCTAGATGCCTCCACAGGTCATGGAACTTGCTGCCAAGTCTGACATTCTGAGTTTGATTCTTGGAACCCATGGTGGAAAGAGAGAAGTTATTCCTGCACTTAATCCTCTGATCTCTGCACATGTTCCTTGGTATGCTTCTTGCCTGTCTTAAATAAATAAATAAATAAATAAATAAATAAATAAATAAATATGTCTCTCTAAAATTATTAGCTATTTAACTGCAAAGGGTACATCTTGAGAGGATATAAAGTGATGCAAAATGGTTTGAATTCCAGTTTGGGATTATGGAAAAGTTGTGGTATGTTGTTTTGCTTCTTACACAAGTACATTAATTTTTTTAAAAAAACTGAGATCTCCTTTTTGAAATGAAGGAGACAAAGTGGGAAACAACACTAAAGTGAAGGAATGAATCCTTTATTATTTGAAAATCAAAGATCCCCAGGTGTCTTAGATCGTTGCACCTGTTTGAGCCACACTAAGTGTGGTGGGATAGAGCACAGATTCCAGCTGACACTGCAACCCACATGGCTTTGCTGAGTGGCCTGGATTCTAACTCCATGGGTGCAATGGCTTATAATACTGTCCTACTTCGCTGTTAGACAGAGCAACCTGCAGGAATATAAAGGAGCAGCAGCAACTGTGCCAGGTTGTTTGACTGACAGTCTTCACAGCTGTTCTTCATGAGTTTGGACAAGTCATTTAACCATGGGGATATATTTTTGTTTAAGTCCATGGGCAAAGTAAAAGATGCCAGGAATGGAGCTCAGTAAAACATTCAATTAATGTTAGATGTGTTATCGGCATTACTGAAGTGTTGGAATATTTTTCCTGGCCAGCTTTCTACTTATTAAGAAAATTCCTGCTTCCCAATTATTCCAATAGAACAAATGAGGCCGAAAGGAAAATATTTTGGATCTTTTTAAACAAAATCACACTTGGTAAGTGAGGATGGAATCTTTTTGATCTGCAGCTGCAAGTACTCAAATATTTACCTGTAAGAAACTAAAGCCATGTAATACTCCTTGTGATTTTTTTTTTTTAAACTCAAGTGGAAAAAGTGTGGTTTCAAACTCTGGGCCAGAGACATAACATTCTGACCCAGGAGATTTCTTACCTTTGTGACACTGGTCTTACCTTTGTAATAAATAATGGACACAAAACCAGTACCCATGTACAGAGTTCTTTCAGTAACATTATCTGCCTTGACGAAGGGAGTTATCTCCATGGCCTGCTTCAGCTGGGGGAAATTCCAAAAGCAGATAGTCCTAATGCATCTCAGTTCCCACACAGGCTCTCAGTTCTAGTTTGCTTTAAATCAGTGGTTCTCAACCTATAGGTTGCAATTCCTTTTGGGAAAGGTCACATATCAGATATTCTACATATCAGATATTTACATGATGATCATAACAGTAGCATCATCATAGTCATGAAATAATTTTATAGTTGGAGTCACCACAACATGAGGAACTGTACTGAAGGTTCACAGCACTAGGAAAGTTGAGAACTACTGCTTTATATCATCTCTGGCCAGTACTAAAGAAAACGTTCAGTACGATTTTCCTAATTGTTAAAGCTTAGGTAGGTTCTAAGACATTCCTTTTATGCCTCCCACATAATTTTCTATTTGTGCGATATATTGAATTTCTATTCCAATTTCCCTTAATTTTCCTTAAGGGACATTTACTACTTGATAACAGCTTTTTCTAAATTGATACATCAGAACTTTTGCTTTTCTTGCCATTTAATTCTAAGCCTCTAAAACGAGTCTGGGTAGTAGCCACTTTGGTTTTGTGTGTTTCTGTTGCTCCAGTTTGTTCTTGTTTCCATCTCCAGCCCATCTTTCTTCACCTTCTGCCCCACTTTGCTTTCTGCAGATGTCACCACACTGACCAAAACAACTAAACACAAGAAAGGGTTTGTTTGACTTCCACTTCCAAGCCAGGGCTGGGACTTTTAAGCAGATTCTGAAAGCAGAAAAAGAACCCTGTTGGCTCACTTTCTGGCTGGTTCAGGCTCATGCTCAGCTAGATTCCTTAGATATCCCCCAGAATCACCTAAGTAGGGAATGGTACCACCCACAGTGACCTGGATCCTCTTCCAGCAATTGACAGAAATCATGACAACCCTTCTCAAACATACTCAGAACAATCCCATAAAGACAGTTACTCTATTAAGACTTTTTTCCCCCTGGTGATTGAAGACCATGCTGTTGACAGTTGACACTAACCAGGACACTCTGCTTCTGTGGTGCATTCATCTTCTGGATGACTTCTACCTGCTCACTTTTCTAGATGAGCCCCTCATATTCACAGAGTCAATATTCTCTTGACTCCCAAATTTAAGTTCATGTTCTCTTTTTCTTTTCTCTCACAAGATGTTGATATTTACATTAATTATTCTTTCTGTATCATCTATAACAAGGTATAACTCTTGGCTCAGGGATAATCTTGACAGATTTTGTTCTGCTTGTCTAAGTATCGATGAGCATCAGGTCCAAGGGCTTTTCAGCTACCGGGTCCCACTCTTATTTTGTGGGACATAGCAACATTGTGTGTATGTGAGGTATATTAGTCCTGAAAAGGCCAAGTCTCTAGATTGGAACAGATGTGCATGGCTGGGTGATCACTTGTCAGAATGCTGGCTCCTCATGAAGGAAAATTCTCTGTGGATGTAGCTGCCATGGGAGGAACTGCTGGCATTGTCTCAAGTGCAGGCTGCTGATTCAAGGATAAAAACTCAGCTCCCTTTCAGTTCCTGAATACTCTAACAATGTCACAGTTGCCCTTTGCTGGGAATGTTTTGTGTTCTGTATGCCTTTAACAGGCTTGGCCCTGTCTTCCCTTCCTCATTAAGCCCTCTGCTCATCCTCTCCCTTTCATGTGTCATCCTTACTTGGGAAAAGGGGGAATCTCTATCTTTCAAGGAAATGTTTTATCCATTACAAGAGTTCACCATATCCTCCAGGCTTAAATCTTCAGTAAAGTCAGAAGGAAGGTGGCAGATCCTTTTTTTTTTTTTCTCTCCTCTTTTTCTTTGCTTTCACCCAATTATGCTGCTTTCCTGGGTAATGCAGCCTGAGTGGAACAGATGCTTTTCTCTTAGATGATACGAAGGTGGGAAGGACACAGTCTATAAGAGGAAAGAATGCTGGTGATTATGTCAAAACACAGCCTGGAGGACTGGACTATCTATCACTCAGTGGCCAAAAGCCTTGCACTATTCATCTGTGACTACCTTCCCTGTCTCCTGCCAAGTTGTCCTGTTTACAAAGGGGTCAGGCGGTATCATTCTTTTATACAAAATGCAGCCTGTTGCCACTATCTTTAGATGAAATTTCAAAGAGTACTCAGTGAAGGTTTTGGGACAACAGGTCTAAAGAGTCTCCTGATAATCATCTCCCTGCTCCATAGTCCTGTTTCTCCAGATAATCCAGGGTCAGCCACAGCAGCAGCAGCAGCAGCCTAGCTTCTCTCCATCTGCTTCCTTCTTGGGGGAAAGCTAGTGCTGAAATGACTTTCTCGGGGGAGCAAGCAAATCTGATGTCTCATTTATCCTTGTAGAGTCGTGGGAGAAGAGGAAGAAGCAGTCAAGCTCTTCCTCTTCTCTGGCTCTCGGTTTTTGTTGGACAGGTTTCTGTGCAGCAGTGATGCCATACTTTATTGCTGGCATGCCACCTCCAGCAGTACTTCTCCCCTGCTCCAGCCCCATCATTCCTGTTTGTCATCTACTTCTTGGAGCCAGAGAAATTAGACTATTTCTATCTCAGCATCTGTGTTTCTGAGTGAGCTGGTGTTTAGGCCTATCGAAGTGTGAGGAAGATGCACTCCACATGTCTGTGCTATCAATCGCTTAATGGAGCAGAAGCAGGGGCTAGTATCTAGTGCTGCCTTCAGAGGGTACAGAATCCTGGAAGGGACTAACTCAATCTTTGAGAATGACAGTGGGAGGCAAACACTTGGATAGGTGGCCAATGTTCTTCATGATTTTCCTCTCTAATGAAATAAAATGAAAACTCTATCCAATCATATGTAATCCTTCCAGCCCTCAAGATACTATTATCAACTGCATTTGACCTTGGGGTAATGACTCCTTTATTTTTTAATTAATTTATTTTATTAATAATTTTGTTTTTGAGATTTTAATATAATTAAATGATCTTCCTATATTTATTCATTGTGATATGGTTCTTGATTTATCATAAGAGCTTGAATCTTAAATCATTCAAATTTTGTTTGAATATCTCTTTGTTTCTTTTATAAGACTTTATTCTTTTCAAAGAGGAAGATGTGATTCTAGTTTAGTTGCTTTGGCATAGGGCCTGACCATCTTCATGCCTCAAGTCTTTCCAGGTTGGATATTCATCGGCAGAGAATGTATAAGTCTGTCTCCCTCTAAAATACACTGGCCAGTGTAAGTTTTACCAATAACTTATGCCAATGATCTGTTGAAAGATGTCATCTTCTACATTGTGAAATTATTACTTTTTAAATTTCATTATTTGCTTTCAATACAGCAATACATTGAAACTGGCATGTGTGATTAAATGGCTTATTCCTTGTAACTTGGGAATGCCACTTTTTAAAAAATGTTTATTTTTTTTTACATTTTAAATATTTTTATTAATTAAAATTTTAAACTCCATATTTTATTCTCCTCGCCATTCACCCTCTAACTATTCCACATCCCATACCTGCTTCCCACCCACCTGTCTCCACATGGATGCCTCCACCCCCTACCCCACCTGACCTCTAAACTCCCTGAGGCCTCCAGTCTCTTGAGGGTTAGGTGCATCATCTCTGAATGAACACAGACCCAGCAGTCCTCTACTGAATATGTGTTTGGGGAGCCTCATATCAGCTGGTGTATGCTGCCTGTTTGGTGGTCCAGTGTTTGAGAGATCTCCAGGGTCCAGATTAATTGAGACTGCTGGTTCCTCCTTCAGGATAGCCCTTCTCCTCAGCTTCTTTCAGCTTTCCCTGACTCAACAACAGGGGTCATCTACTTCTGTCCATTGGTTGGGTGCGAATGTCTGCATCTGACTCTCTCAGCTTCTTGTTGGGTCTTCTGGATTTCAATCATGCTAGGTCCTTTTTGTGAGCACTCCATAGCCTTGGTAATAGTGTAAGGCCTTGGGACTTCCCCTTGAATTGGATCCCACTTGGGGCCTGTTGCTAAACCTTCAGTTCCTCAGGCTCCTCTCCATTTCCAACCCTGTAATTCTTTCAGACAGGTACAGTTATGGTTAAAAGTTGTGACTTTGGATGGCAACCCTACCCTCAATTGATGTCCTGTGTTCCTGCTGGAGGTGGGCTCTGTAAGTTCCCTCTCCCTACTATCAGGGATTTCTTTTTTTTTTTTTATGTTTTTTTTTTATTAGATATTTTCTTTATTTACATGTAAATTTTCCCTTTCCCAGGTTCCCCTCCAAAAAACAAACAAACAAACAAAAATAACAAGAACAAACTCCTTTTGCCTCCCCCCTCCCCATGCCTGCCACCCCACCCTCTCCCACTTATTGGCCCTGGCATTCCCCTACACTGGGGCACAGAACTTTCTATGGTCTCTTCCTTTGAGTACTGAGAGTCTCTCACCTCCAAGGTCTCTGGTACATTCTGGAGGGTCTCCCTAACCTCCTTTCTCCTGAGGCTGCCTCTTTCCATTCTTTCTTCTGGCCCTCTGGGCTTCAGTCCTTTTCCCTTACCCAATATCAGATCAGGTTCCCCTCTCCCCTCAAATCCTCGTCCCAAGTCCACTTTCCCTCCCCACTTGCAATTGCTTTCTTCCTTCTATCAAGTGAGACTGAGATGTCCTCACTTGGGCAATTCAGCTTGTTGATCTTTTTGAGTTCTGTGGACTGTATCTTGGGTATTCTGTACTTTTGTTTTGGCAAATATCCACTTATTAGTGAGTACATACCATGCATGTCCTTTTGGGTCTGAATATGTTACTCAGGATTGTATTTTCTAGTTCTATCCATTTGCCTGCAAAACTCAGGATGTCATCGTTCTTAATAGCTGAATAGTATTCCATTCTGTAAATGAACCATATTTTCTGTATCCATTCTTCTGCCTTGGGACATCTGGGTTGTTTACAGCTTCTGATTATCACAAATAAGGCTGCTATGAACATAGTGGAAGACGTGCCCCTGTGGCATGGTGGGGCATCTTTTGGGTATATTCCCAAGAGTGGTATAGCTGGGTTTTCAGGTAGATCTATTTCCACTTTTCTGAGGAACCGCCAAATTGATTTCCAGAGTGGTTGTACAAGTTTATAATCTCACCTTTCTCTCTCTCTCTCCCTCCTCTCTTTCCACTACTGCCACTTCTCTCCCTCTCAATTAAACCTCTTACACGTGGGAAAAAAAGTTTACAATCTCTCCAGCAATGGAGGAGTGTTCCTCTTTCTCCACATCCTCTCCAATATGTGTTGTCACCTGAGGTTTTGATCTTAGCCATTCTGATTAGTGTAAGGTGGAATCTCAGGGTCATTTTGATTTGCATTTCTATGATCACTGAGACCTTTGAACATTTCTTTAGGTAGTTCTCAGCCATTCAACATTCCTCAGTTGTAAATTCTCGGTTTAGTTCTATACACCACTTTTTTGATTGGGTTGTTTAGTTTTTTGGTGATTAACTTCCTGAGTTCTTTCTATATTTTGGATAGTAGCACCCTACCACAAGTAGAGTTAGTGAAGATTTTTTTCCCAATCTGTAGTTAACTCTTTTTAAGCCAATTTGTGTTATTGACCATGTCCTTTGCCTTACAGCTTTCTAGTTTCATGAGGTCCCATTTGTCACTTCTTGATCTTAGAGCATGAGCCATTGGAGCCTATTTAGGAAATTCCCGTCTGTGCCAATGAGTTCAAGGCTCTTTCCCACTTTGTCTTCGATTAGATTCAGTGTATCTGGTTTTATGTTGAGGTCCTTGATCCACTTGGACTTGAGCTGTGTACAAGGTGACACATATGAGTCTATTTTCATTCCTCTACATACAGACAGCCAGTTAGACCAGCACCATTTATTGAAGATGCTTTCTTTTTTCCATTGTATATTTTTGGTGTCTTTGTCAAAGGTCAAGTTACCATAAGTGTGTGGTTTATTGCTGGGTCTTCACTTCTATTACAATGATCAATGTGTCTGTGTCTGTACCAATACCAAGCAGTGTTTATCACTATTGCTCTGCAGTAAAACTTGAGGTCAGGAATAGTGATTCCCCTAGCTGTTCTTTTATTGTTGAGAATTGTTTTAGCTATTCTGGGTTTTTTGCCTTTCCAGATGAATTTCAGAATTGCTCTTTCCATGTCTTTGAAAATTGTGTTGGGATTTTGTTGAGGATTGCATTGAATCTATAGATTGCCTTTTGTAGGATGGCCATTTTTACTATGTTAATTCTGCCAATCCATGAGCATGGACAATCTCTCCATTTTCTAAGATCTTTGATTTCTTCCTTGAGAGACTTGAAGTTATTGTCATAGAAGTTTTTCACTTGTTTGGTTAGAGTTACCCCAAGATATTTTATATTATTATTTTATATATTATATTATATAGATATTTATATAGATATTATATTTTATATTATTGTGGCCATTGTGAAGTGAGTTGTTTCCCTAATTTCTTTCTCAGCCTGTTTATCCTTTGTATAAAGGAAGGCTACTGATTAATTTGAATTAATTTTATATCGGGCTACTTTGCTGAAGTTGTTTATCAGCTGGAGAAGTTCTCTGGTAGAATTTTTGGGGCCACTTACGTATACTATCATATCATCTGCAAACAGTGATGCCTTTATTTTTTCTTTGCCACTTTGTGTCCCCTTGATCTCTTTTTGTTGTCTCACTGTTCTAGCTACCACTTTGAGTACTATATTGTATAGATATGGGAAGAGTGGGCATCCTTGTCTTCTTCCCGATTTCAGTGGGATTGCTTCAAGTATGTCTCCATTTAATTTGATATTGGCTGTTGGTTTGCAGTAAATTGCTTCTATTATGTTTAGGTATGGGTCTTCAATTCCTGATCTCTCCAATACTTTTAACATGAAGGGATATTGTATTTTGTCAAAGCTTTTTCTGCATAGAAGGAGATGGTCATGTGATATTTTGTCTTTGAGTTTGTTTATATAGTGGATTATGTTAATGTATTTTCATATATTTAACCAACCTTGCATCCCTGAGATGAAGTCTACTTGATTGTGGTGAATGATTGTTTTGATGTATTCTTGGATTCTGTTTGCAAGAATTTTATTGAGTATTTTTGCATCATTATTCACAAGTCAGATTGGTGTGAAGTTCTCTTTATTGGTTGGGTTCTTGTGGAGTTTGGGTATCAGAGTAATTGTGGCTCCATAGAATAAGTTAGGTAGTGCTCATTCTCTTTTGATTTTGTTGAATACTTTGAGGAAAATTGGTATCAGGTCATCTTTGAAGATCTGGTAGAATTCTGCATTAAATCCATCTGGTCCTGGGCTTCTTCTTTGGGTTGGGAGGTTTTTAATGACTTCTTCTATTTTCCTTATGTGATATGGGCCTGTTTAGATAGTTTACCTACTCTTCATTTAACTTTGGTATGTGGCATCTGTCTAGAAAACCATCCATTTCATCTATATTTTCCAGTTTTGTTGAGTACAGGCTTTTATAGTAGGACCTGATGATTTTTTTGAATTTCCTCCATTTCTGTTGTGTCTCCCATTTCACTTCTGATTTTGTTAATTTGGATGATGCTTCTCATCCCTTTAATTAGTTTGGCTAGGGGTTTTTCTATCTTGTTGATTCTCTCAAAGAACCAGCTTCTGGTTTTGTTGATTCTCTGTATTGTTTTCTTGGTTTCTATTTGGTTGATTTTGGCCCCGAGTTTAACTATTTTCTGCCTTCTACTCCTTTTGGCTGAGTTTGCTTCTTTTTGTTCTAGAGCTCTCAAGCGTGCTGTTAAGAGCTCTCCAGTTTCTTTAACAGGCTACTTTATGCTATGAAATTTCCTATTAGCACTGCTTTCATTGTCTCCCATAAGTTTGGATATAATGTGTCAACATTTTTTTTAAATAGATGTTTTCTTTATTTACAATATCTCCTTTCCCAGGTTCCCCTCCAAAAGAAAAAAGAAAAAGAAAATAAAATAAGAAAAAAATAAAAAAAATAAAGCAATCCCCTATTCCCTCCCCCCTGACCATCCTTACCACCCTATCCTCTGCCACTTCCTGGCCCTGGCATTCCCCTACACTGGGGCATAGAACCTCACAAGGCCAAGCTACTGTCCTCCCACTGATGACTGACTTGGTCATCCTCTGCTATACTAAAGCTGCTGGAGCCATGAGTTCCCCCATGTGTACTCTTTGGTTGGAGTTTAGTCCCTGGGAGCTCTGAGGGTACTAGTGAGTTTATATTGCTGTTAATCCTAAGGGGCTGCATACCCTTCAGCTCCTTGGGTCCTTTCTCTAGCTCTTTCATTGGGGAGCCTGTACTCAGTCCAATGTATGGCTGTGAGCCTCTACTTCTGTATTAGTCATGTACTGTCAGAGCCTCTCAGAAGACAGCTATCTTAGGCTCCTGTCATCCAGCACTTGTTGGCATCCACAATAGTGTCTAGATTTGATGATTGAATATGGGTAGGATTCCCAGTTGGAGCCATCTCTGAATTGTCCTTCCTTTAGTCTCTGCTCCAAAGTTAGCCTCTACAACTCCTTCCATGGGTATTTTGTTCCCCCTTTTAAGAAGGAATGAAGTATCCACACTTTGGTCTTCCTTCTTCTTAAGTTTCTTATTACATGTTGGAGCATCTTCTGGGTATATGCCCCAGGAGTCGTATAGCTGGGTCCTGTGGTAGTACTATGTCCAATTTCTGGAGGAACCACCAAATTGATTCCCAGAGTGATTGTATCAGCTTGCAATTTCACCAGCAATGAAGGAGTGTTCCTCTTTCTCCACAACCTCTCCAGCATCTGCTGTCAACTGAGTTTTTTATACAAGCCATTCTGAGTGGTGTGAGGTAGAATCTCAGGGTTGTTTTGATTTGCATTTCCCTGAGGACTAAGGATGTTGAACATTTCTTTAGGTGCTTCTCAGTAATTCAGAATTTGTCAGTTGAGAATTCTTTTTTCAGCTCTGTACTCCATTTTTAATAGGGTTGTTTGTTTCTCTGGAGCCTAACTTGAGTTCTTTGTATATATTGGCTATTATCCTTCTATCAGATATAGGATTGGTAAAGATCTTTTCCCAATTTGTTGGTTGTCATTTTGTCCTATTGACAGTATCGTTTGCCTTACAGAAGCTTTGCAATTTTATGAGGTCCCATTTGTTGATTCTTGATCTTAGAGCATAAGCTAATGGTGTTCTGTTCAGGAAATTTTCCCCTGTGCCTATTTGCTCCTGGTTCTTCCATGCTTTCTTTTCTATTAGTTTCAGTGTATCTGGTTTGATGTGGAGGTCCTTGATCCACTTGGACTTGAGCTTTGTACAAAGAGATAAGAATGGATCAATTTGCCTTCTTCTACATGCTAACCGCCAACTGAGCCAGCATCATTTGTTGAAAATGCTGTCTTTTTCCACTGGATGGTTTTAGCTCCTTTGTCAAAGATCAAGTGGCCATAGGTGTGTGGGTTCATTTCTGAGTCTTCAATTCTATTCCATTGACCTATCTGCCTGTCACTGTACCAATACCATGCAGTTTTTATCACAATTGCTTTGTAGTATAACTTAAAGTCTAGGATGATAATTCCACCAGAGGTTCCTTTATTGTTGAGAATAGTTTTGGCTATCCTGGTTTTTTTGTTATTCCAGATGAATTTGCAAATTGCTCTTTCCAAGTCTGTGAAGAGTTGAATTGGAATTTTGATGGGGACTGCATTGAATCTGTAGAATGCTTTCAGCAAGATGGCCATTTTTACTATATTAATTCTGCCAATCCACAAGCATGGGACATCTTTCCATCTTCTGAGATCTTCTTCAATTTCCTTCTTCAGACACTTGGAGTTTTTGTCAAACATATCTTTTACTTGCTTAGATAGAGTCACACCAAGATATTTTATATCATTTGTGACTATTGTGAAGGGTGTTGTTTCCTTAATTTCTTTCTCAGTCTGTTAATTCTTTGTGTAGAGAAAGGCCTCTGATTTGCTTGAGTTAATTTTATATCCAGCTACTTTGCTGAAGTTGTTTATCAGGTTTAGAAACTCTCTGGTGGAATTTTTTGGGGTCACTTAAGTATACTATCATATCATCAGCAAATAGTGATAATTTAACTTCTTTCTTTCCAATTAGTATCCCTTTGATCTCCTTTTGTTGCCTAATTGCTCTGGCAAGGACTTCAAGTGCAATATTAAATAGGTAGGGAGAGAGTGGGCAGCCTTGTCTAGTCCCTGATTTTAGTAAAGATTGCTTCAAGTTTCTCTCCATTTAGTTTGATGTTGGCTATTGGTTTTCTGTATATTGCTTTTACTATGTTTAAGTATGGGCCTTGAATTCCTGATCTTTCCAAGACTTTTATCATGAAGGGATGTTGGAGTTTGTCAAATGCTTTCTCAGCATCTAATGAGGTGATCATATGGTTTTTTTCTTTGAGTTTGTTTATATAGTGAATTATGTTGATGGATTTCCAAATATTGAACCATCCCTGCATCCCTGGGATGAAGCCTACTTGATCATGATGGATGATCGTTTTGATGTGTTCTTGGATTCAGTTTACAAGAATTTTATTGAGTATTTTTGCATCGATATTCATAAGGGAAATTTGTCTGAAGTTTTCTTTCTTTGGGTTTCAATAAGTATTTAAATGTTGTTTTCATTTTAATCACTAAAACAGACAGTAAAGGAACACCTTCCTTCTCTATTGACACTTCTTATTGTAGTAACAGGGAATACAGGAGAAGGAATAGGTCTATCCCTTGAAGTAAAATAGTAAAATAGTAAAAGTTTCTTAGGTGTCAAAGCCTTATATGTCAGTATAATATTTACAGGTACTAATAGGTCTTTCTCTCCTTCCACTGACTAAAAACATCCATCCTAAATGTACGGTTATCGATCCCACATCTGCTCTGCTACAGGGCTCAGCCTCTCGGATAGGCATGACTTGGGGTGGGAAGTTGACAGTGCTTACCCCACATCATAGTTGCATGGGTGTTGGGCTGTAGGGAAGCCCAGGGATACTGCTCAGGGATGGGGAAGCACAGTATGAGGCCTGGGACAGCCAGAGCTGCCTTTGGGGTCCTCAGGCCTGTGATAACGTCAGGCCATCTGGTTCTCATGCTCTTGGACATCTAGGCTCCCATAAGCCAATCCAGATGTCTTTACAATCTTTTTCTGAGTGATGCTGGCCCTGTTTCCTCAACATTCCACACTTGGTGATATCTTTCTTCATGATGGGAAGTGTCTGAGATAAGAAACAAGAAGCCTGGTTAGTGCAAGGTGGATAAAAACATTAAAATCAAATCTAGTATTACTGACCATTCCACATGTCGGTGCACAATATTTATTTAGAGTAGTCAGGCCACACAGATCTAACAAACACTTTTTGAAGTATGACCAGTATTTGTTTTTACCCCAGAATAATTTTATTTGTTTTGGTCACAGTATTGTGTTGCAGTGGTTATTAGCTTTGTAAGTAAAGCTTGCTATACTACTTTGTTCGGTTCATTGCCAAAGGAGACACATTTCTCTTCTGACTCTTGGTATGAGGAATTCTGAGTCTCCAAGGGAAAGCATAGAATAATGGAAAGAGGCCTTATCCTTAGAGAAATTATGAAGGGAGACTCATGTCATGCCTGCTTCTTGTACATCTTTCTTGTACCAGGATTGCTTTCCCTCAACTCTTACATACCCACGTGAATGCCATCTGTATTTGCAAGGGTATTGCTTAGAGTTGAAATTCCCCTCATTTTATTTAAAATCAAATGAACTTTACAGAGTAGGAATGCCCTATTTCTAATCTATTGTGGTAGTTTGAGTCTATTGAGTACATGATAAATATAGTAACAACACTCATAGAACACCAAAGCAAGAGTGGATCCTCTTTTCTTTGTTTCTTCCCCTCCCTCCCTGGCACGTGCCCTGTGTTGTGTGTGTGTGTGTGTGTGTGTGTGTGTGTAGCCAACTACTACTCTAATAAGTATATCTTGTCACAATCTTATAGCAGAATTCTAGATTATGATCAATCATATATATGACAGCCTCTTGTAAGAACACATTACCCAGTGACTCTGTAGCTCTTTGTGTTCAGGTACTTGTGTGACATGTGCATAACCACACATTTCTAAAATATGTTTCTGTCTTCAGTAATACATTTTCCTTTTCTAGTTTCCCACTGATGGGCATAGGTTGAGCCCATACCTTTGTCATTACGATTATTTCTAAGATGGGACTGAGAAGGCTCAGTTGCTAAAGTTCCTGATACTCTATTCATACAAAGCATGGTACGATGGTGATTGCTGCAACCCTCTAAACTATTGGGGTGTAGGTAAGTGGGCTGTAGGAGCTTGTAGGCCTGCTGGTATTCTAACTGGATGGTGAGTTTCAGGTTTAGTGAGATTTCTTATCTCAAAAATAAGGTGGAAAGTGATAGAAAACATTCTAAGTCTACCTCTGCCCGACACACACATCTGTGCACACATGTACAGACATAGAGCTACACATAAAATGTAAAACAAAAATAACTGAATGAGGGAGGAAGGATATGTTGTCAAAATCTTACTTCCATACCCTTTAGGGCCTAATGGTTCTCAACGTGTCACAACTCCTTTGGGTGTCTAATGACCTATTCACAGGGGTCACCTAAGACCATCTGTATATCAGATATTTACATTATAATTCATCATAGTAGCAAAACTACAGTTATGAAATACGATGCAAATTTATTTCTTACAGTCAGATCATGAATACTAATGGATTAAACTGGATCATAAATGGTAAGGAATTTACCTACACAAATCACACCATAGCATCTACTGTCATACACAAATATTCTTTCTATACTTTGGCATGGTCAAAAGAAATGGCCCTCGAAGGTCTTACTCCCTGTGTCATTTGTTTTGCCTTGTTCTATGCAGAAAGTTTTACCTCTCTGGACTTTGAACAGTGAAAGAGAGGATTAGACAGAGACTCTTCTCTCCCACAGTTACAGGATTTCCTTTGACTGACATACAGAACAATTTGGTGTTACTTATTATATTTAGCAATTGAACTTGTTATGTAGTGACCTTTTTTGTCACCTGAGCAAAACAACCTGAGGAAGAAAGATCCATGTTAACTCATGAGTTCAGAGGTCTCAGGCTGTGTGAGACTGGGTCTATGCTTCTGAGATGGAGTATCATGTGGTTTCTGGCTGTGGAGCATTCCTGTTCAGATCATGCTATCTGAAAGCATAAAGAGGACATACTTATATTTCCAGGCTTCCTCCTTCATTTCTTCCACAGAGCCCCGAGCTTATGAACAATGCTACTCACAGTGAGAGTAGATGCTTTTCCTTTCTGCTCCTTAGTTACATCTCCACAGATACACTTAGAAAAGTACTAAGTAACTTTCTAGACATCTCTCAATTCAAATAACTTGACAAGACCAACTCTCATGTTCAGCATGTGTTGAACAGAAACAACAATAGACATGGTATTGTGGATTGGGAAGGACCATGATGTCTCAGTCCTACACAAAGAAAAAACTCAAGAAGAAGGAATACCAAAGTGTGTATACTTCGTTCCTTCTTAAAAGGGGGAATGACATATCTGTGGAAGGAATTGTAGAGACTAACTATAGAGCAGAGACTAAAGGAAGGACAATTCAGAGACGACTCCACCTGGGAATCCTTCCCATATTCAGTCATCAAATCTAGACACTATTGTGGATGCCAGCAAGTGCTGGATGACAGGAGACTGATATAGCTGTCTCCTAAGAGGCTCTGACAGTTCCTGACTAATACAGAAGTAGAGGCTCACAGTCATCCATTGGATTGAGTACAGGGTCCCTAATGAAGAAGCTAGAGAAAGGACCCAAGGAGCTGAGGGGTTTGTAGCCCCTTAGGATGAACAACAATATGAACTAACTAGTACCCTCAGAGCTCCCATAGACTAAAACACCAACTGAAGAGTACACATGGTGGGACTAGTGGCTCCAGCAGCATATATATTGCAGAGGATGGCCAAGTTGGTCATCAATGGGAGGTCCTTGGCCATGTGGGGGTTCTATGCCTCAGTTTAGGGGAATGCCAGGACCAGTAAGTAGGAGGGGTTGGGGTGGTGAGCAGGGGGAGGGGACTAAGGAACAGGGGATTTTTTAGTTTTTGTTATTTTATTTTAATTTCTTTTTTTCTTTTTTCTTTTGGAGGGGAACCTGGGAAAGGAGATATTATAAATAAAAAAAACATGTAATAAAAAATCAGCAAAATAATGATAATAAAAATAATCAATTAACTGAAATTAAAGCCTTGTATTGCAGAGAAAACAGAATATTTCACTTAAACAAATAGCCAGAGTTCACTTCACATTTCCCATTTATCTTCATACATTCTACCTCTAAATTTATTAAATGACTTTAATAGAAAAAAAAAAAAGAACTGTAGGCAACTAAGGAATACTGAGAACAGCGAAAATAGCTTTCCCCATAAAAGAGCGTGCTTCTGAAAGTTAGCTTTGGTATAGCTTCTTTTTTGAGATATTTCTTTTTAGATTTGCTTATTAACAATAAAGAAATATGACACAGGCAGATCCACTGATGTATAGAATGTTTCACAAAGGCATCTGGGTCTGGAAATTACCTGCATAGACAAACCCTGGATGTCTGTGATTCAATCCAAACTGACAGAGTTGTTGTTGACTATTGTCCATTAAAGCATAAAGGATTTAGAAGAGAGAGAGGAACCTTTAGGCTGCTACCTAAAAGTTTATGCTTTCTATTCTGCTTCTGATACTCCAATAATTTGAAACAAAGATTTTTATGTTCAAAAGAAGTAATTAGAATTTAAGGAGAAAAGTAAGTGAGTAAGTCAACCTGGCTAAATTTTTAACAGATTAAAATAAAAAAAAGATGATCTAAAATTTCTGCAGTCCCCTCCAGCTTCCAAGCCTATTGTTCAACAATGATTTTCAGAATATCCTTACATGTATAGAGCATTTATAGTGAGCCACCTTTTCTCTTAAGGAAAACATGCTCAAAAATGTTTTCAAACGTTCTTTTTTCTCTTTTTTATTAGATATATTCTTTATTAACATGTCATATGATATCTCCTTTCCCAGTTTCCCCTCTGAAAAAAAGAAAAAAGAAAGAAAAAAAAGAAAAACAAAACAAAACAAAAGTCCTGTTCCCTCCCCACTCCCCTTGCTTACCAACCCACTCTCTCCCGCTTCCTGGCCCTGACATTCGCCTACACTGGGGCATAGAACCTTCACAGGTCCAAGGACCTCTCCTCCCATTGATGACCGACTTGGCCATCCTCTGCTATACACATGGTACTAGAGCCTTGAGTCCCACCATATGTACTCTTTGGTTGGTGGTTTATTCCCTGGGAGCTCTGATGATACTAGTTAGTTCACATTGTTGTTCTTCCTAAGGGGCTGCAAACCCTTTAGCTCCTTGGGTCTTTTCTCTAGCTCCTTCAGTGGGGACCCTGTACTCAGTCCAAAGGATGGCTGTGAGCCTCTAGTTCTGTATTAGTCAGGCACTGTCAGAGCTTTTCAGCAGAGTTATATCAGGCTCCTGTCATCCAGCACTTGCTGGCATCCATCAAATCCAGTGGATTTGCTGATTGAATATGGGAAGGATTCCCAGGTGGAGGAGTCTCTGAATTGTCCTTCCTTCAGTCTCTGCTGACAAGAAGAAGGAAGACCAAAATGTGGATACTCCATTCCTTCTTAAAAGGGGAAACAAAATACCCATGGAAGGAGTTGTAGAGACTAACAATGGAGCAGAGACTGAAGCAAAGGTTCTTCAAAAAGACAGATTCTGACAACTGTGATAAGCTTACAGGAGTGTCTGGAAGCAGGCTTGCTAATGAACATTCATTAAAATGCCACTCCAGTCACCTGGAAGATTTGACTGTTAGGCATTGTACCTCGGACTAGATGCTAAACCCCATAGCTCACTCACTCACTCCTTTATACCTGTAGCATCAGGAAATGAATTCTCAGCATGAGTATTTCTTAGTGAAGTAATCTAGGAAGGAGTACACTAGACTCCAACCTCCTGCAGATGTAGGTTGATCTTTCTTGTCACACTACTGAGTCAACATGCTAGTAACATGGAAATATATGAGCAAATCTCCCTTTATAAGCTCTTAGGATGTGTCATGGACGTTAGTGTGTATTCCACCTTGTCTAAAGCTATTCTAGATGGTAAATAGGATGCCAATAACTGTCACCTATGTCTCTTCTGCTTACTTATCTTCTTCCCTCTGAAGATGTCTGATAGCTCAAATAGCATAGTTTCCAGTTCATCTACAATTGTAAGTTGTGGCTCAACAGTTATGTCTCTGAAACCATATACTGTTTTTCCTCATTTCAGTTCAGTTGCTCTCTTAAAGAACCTGACCAAGAACAACTTCAAGGAAGAAGTGATCTAGCAGCTTATACTTTCAGTTTACAGTCCATAACTGCACTGAAGTCATAGCAGTTGGAACTTAGAACAGCAAGTCACATCTGGCCACATCAGATCTACAGTCAAGATCTGTGTGGACAGTACCAAGAACGGAAGTGACAGGCAATGGACTCACATGATGAATCTCAGGAATCAGTGGCTGGACACCAGCACCAGTGTAGAGATCTGAGTTTCTTGGTGCAAATCCGAGTTTATTGTACAGAGCATATGTTTATGTATGTGTTTGAGCCAATCCCAAGCCCATCAATCTTCAGCCATTGTGTCTTACCACACTGTCACCATGCCCCAATGAATTCCCTGCCTGAAGAGGTTACTCAGGAGTGGAGAGAGCATGGTCACCTGTTACGACGTCTGTTAAGCAGCCACCTCCCTGATCTAGTTTCCTTTTTGCTGTCTCAATGGTAATCAGGGAGCCATCTTAGATCTAATGCCATATGTGGCAGATTGGGACTCTTCCAGAAGTCACAGGAGCCAGTGACACCTTGCTCTCCATCCCACGTTTTCCTTCACAAGATGACTTCCACAACCCCCACAAAGATCCAAGAGAAATGAATGTACCTCTGATGAGTACTTGTTTCTTGTTCTGATTTCTTGTCCTAAGTATTTTAGGACCCAGCCAGATAAATGGTGCTGCCCACCATGGACAGAGTCCTCCTACACCATTAACAGTCAAGAAAAATGCCCAAAAGACACACCTACAGGTTGACATGGCTTAATATTTTCCCAGCTGAAGCTCTCTTCCCATTGATTCTAGGCTGTGGCAAGTTGACACTGAAACTGACTAGCCCATGATGACAGGTGTGTCTTTCATTATGCCCTTCTTTTTTTTTTGGATATTATATTTATTTACATTTCAATCTAATCCCTTTTCCCGGTTTCCCCTCTGGAAATCCCCTATCCCATCCTCCCTCTCCCTGTTTTTATGAGGGTGCTTCCCCACACACCCACCCACTCCTGCCTCCCCACCCTGGCATGCCCCTGTTCTTTACCCTGATATTCCTACCCCTGGAATTCTGGAAGAAGCAACTCTAGAAAACAAGGTAAAGAGTCGTACACCTCATATCTATTACTTTTCACCCATTTTAAGAGAACAAGTTTCTGTAATGTTGTAACATGGTATATACCCTCAGCTCATGCCTGTTTTGAGACACATACTATTCAATATCCATGCTTATTTTAGATTTCCACATCAGTCTGTGCCATGGCTATAGGAACTCAGGCAGAAGATACAGAAATATTGTTATCCATGCTGTTGTTTCTTACAGTAATTCAGTTTCTGGTTCTGTACTTATCTGTTCTAGTTGTCTTTCCTGTTGCCATGACTAAATAGCTGACAGATTCAGGTTAAGGTACAAAGGACTGATTTTTGGATCACAGTTTATGAACACAAAGTCCTTCATGGTGTAGAAGACATAAAGAGCTCATGACAATGGGAGCTTGTATCTGGGACACGTTACATCTTTCTGCCAGCAAGGGAGAGTTCAGGTTTAAAGGAAGGTCTGAGCTATAACTCTAAAGGCCCTCTAATTAGTGACACACTTCATATAGGCAGACTCTACCTCCTAAAATAGGTAAAATGGGTCATTAGCCAGGGAGTAAGCATTCAAACACACTATTCTGTGGGGGAAATTTTATATATCATAATACCTTTCATGGATTTTAGCAGATAATTCAGTAGGGTTGAGTGTCTCATTCATTGCATCCTAACTTCCTTTGCTCCTCCCTCCCTTCCTACCTCCCTTCTTTCTTTTGTTCCTTCTTTCCTTCCTTCCTTCCTTCCTTCCTTCCTTCCTTCCTTCCTTCCTTC
>JADRCD010158344.1:0-37589 GCA_019843815.1 Montemys delectorum
TTCTTTTACTAGTTGGTATTAACACTGAATCGTCACATTGCTCATTCTTTTATTTATTCATTTTAGTTGCTTTTAATGATTTATTTCTTATCATTTTATGCACATTGGTGCTTTGCCTGCATGTGTCTGTAGGAGGGTGTTGGATCCCCTGGAACTGGAGTTACAGACAGTTGCAAGCTGTCATGTGGGTGCTGGGAATTGAACTCAGGTCTTCTGGAAGTGTAGCCAACACTCTTAACTACTGAGCCATCTCTCCAGATCCTCATATTACCTTTTTAAAGCAGGCTCTCCTTTTATATCACAAGCTAGCCTCAAACCATACATAGACCAGGCTAGGCTTGAACTTTTGATCCTTTTGGCTCTATCTACTGAGTAATGTAATTAGAGGCATGTGCCATGGCATCTGACACACACAAAAATTAATTATGTTGTGGAAAATATTAAAAAATGCAATTTATGCTACACCATTAAGTCCCAATGGGCTGTTCTCATCTTGTGGAGACTCTCTGACTTAGAGCTCCGAAATCTCTCCACCCAGCTCACTACGTTCCCACAGGTGGATGGCTACCATGCCAACCTTGCTTCATAGTTCCCTTTTGGGGTGCACTTCTTGCAAACCCACACTTTGCCACTGTACCTTTCTCTCTGGAACCCAGTAGAACCTCTGCGTGAAGGAAAACACCACACAAGCTTAGTTCAGAATCAATGGTAACCCAGTCACTGTGCACAACAACTAGAATCCTAATCTTATAAGCCATATTAAATCTAAATCCTCAGGTGGCGACTTGTAGTTACATCTTGTCCTCTGTCCCTGTCCAAAAGCCCATATCCCTCTCCTGTCTCTTCTCTTCCTTCCTCCAACCCGGAAGTCCTACCTACTGCCCAGCAATTGTTTTCTTTATTTATTAGAAGGGCCACTTGAAGTCTTGAGTACATGAATCACTCCTTGTCCCAGGCAGCCCCTCTTGGAAAAGTTGAATTAGCATCAAAGTACAAACAGTACCAGGGCTCTACACAAAATATTTATTCATTTATATTTTAATTTTATTTCATGTGGATGGGTGTTTTGCCCGCATATATGTCAGTGTACCACATGTATGCCCGGTGCCCAGAGTAGTCAGAAAAGGGCATCAAATCCTCTCTAACTGAAGTTAAAGACTGTGATCCTCCATATGGTGCTGGGCATCAAACTCTTTTCCTCTGAAAAGAGCAGCCAGTGCTGAGCCATCTCTCTAACCCCGCAAATAGTTATTTCAAAATACCACCTAGTCACAGAGTAACATATGAATCTGTCACCTTTTCTGTGTTTTTAAGGAGAAGAAGAAAATGTCAAAGACATGAAAGACATTCTAGACAGCCTGGGGTTGGGGCTCACAGAAGAGGAATTCGTAGAGCTGATGAAGAACCTCCCTGTTGACGGTAAGCCCTGCTGTAGCCACTGGGGTACTTAGGTGAGGACTTTACTAGCTGCCTTCTGATGGCCACGGAGACATTATGGCCCAAATGTGCTGTATGAGCAAGCCCAGCTGTGCCGTTTAACTCTTCTTCAATTCTTTAGATAAAAACAATGCTTTTCTGTAGAGAGGCTCCTTATAACAAAGAGGGATAGTAGTCTTGTTTGAATCTTCACCGCTTTAGTGACTTGTACTTCCAAGAAGGAAAAAAAGAGGCAATCTGACTTCTAAAATATTGTCTGGGGGCAGGGTGTGGAATGGAGAGATGGCGTGGTGGAAAGCAGAATTTGCTGTTCTTGCTGAGGACTAGGGGCCCAGTTCCCAGTACCCACATGGTGGTTCACAACCATCTATGCAGCTGGTCCCAGATGATCTGATACCTTCTTCTTGCTTCTGCTGGCCACAATTGGTACACAGACTTGCATGCAGGCAAGACCACTCATGTATATGAAAATAGATAAATAGGTAGATGGATAGATGATAAGTCCGGCCAGTGCTACTATTCGGGGTCCGTGGGTCACCTCAGGCTGGAGATTGGACTGGACCTATAGAGAAAAGCAGGCGCAAAAAAGAACAAAGACACCAAGTAGAGTCCATCAGGGTGCGCTTTACTTTGGGGAACCTGGGCTTAAATAACCAGAGGTACACAGTGTGGAACCACACAAAGAGCACAATTTTGCATAAAGTAAATATAGCTTCTAGACACAAAGGCGACTCTCAGGAAGGTGATTTGTTTACAATAAACAAATGACTTCAAACAGCAAAGATAACAGCAGGTCTGTTTCTGGATAGCAGGATAGGCGAGCAGGTTGTGGCTTTGATCCAGCACAGCAGGGATCCGGGTACAGCAGGTGTGAGGTGTTGGCTCTGGTTTCTCTATGGAAGAGATGATTCTAGCAATTCTCAGCAGCGTTCAGACAAGACAAAAGGATGCCAGCAGATAGATAGATAGATAATAAATAAATCTGTATATTTTTCTAGTGGATAACTCCTTAAAATTCTAAATACTGAGTATGTACATACTTCAGTTATCACTCCAAGTTTCCTTTAACCTAATACTTGCATCATTATTTCTTAAGTAGTTTGTCCTATATTTTTTTTCTTGTGATTGAGAGATCCTATGCTTTTATTCATGTTTTTCTACTACAAGTTTGATATTCAGAAACTCATGTGCATTTATTGTACACATTTCACCCATAGTACTATATGGCCATTCATGGTCAAAGGTACTAAACACATTACTTTCAGAATTTTCCTTATGTTCCTTTGTAACATTTTTTTTTTTATTACTTTTAAGTGTATGTACACATGTCTCCTTCCATGGTGTGTTCCCTGAAGAATGAGTTCAGGTCATGGATCTTGATAGCCAGTGCCTTTAGCCTAAGTCATCTAACTGGCCTTCCTTGTGTTCTTTTATTGTCTTTAAGATGTTAGACTGTCAAAAGGGAAAGAAGCATTCTAGGGCAGAAATGTCCTTGGGAAATGTGACTGGGTTTGGTTGGGGATCCTGCCAACCAAAGGAAGAGAGAGCCCAGAATGTTTAAGAGACTCACATCTGCTCCAGGAGAATTCCCCCTGCACTTCCCATACCATCAAATACCTGCGGATCCGTGGGGTTAAAAACTGTTGTCTTCATAACTTTCATATATTTATCAACAGTTGCTTTGTCCTTTGCAAAGTGCTCATCTTGTGATTTTTGCCTTGTATTTTGCTAGTTGGCATCTATTTTTCTCACTGTTTGTAAAAGTTCTTTGTATTCTATGCCAGGAAGCAAGCAAATGATTTCTGCAAAAAGCCAAATCGCAAATATTCTAGGCTTTACTGCCTCTATCAAAACTGTTCAGCCTTTTTGATGCAAGTCAAAATCATCCATGGTTCATGGTTTTTTTTTTTAAATGGTATAGCTATGCACCAATAAAACTGTATTTATAAAGCAAGTATAAGAAAGGTGGCTTTCCAGCCTAATATAGCTGTCTCCTGAGAGGCTCTAACAATATCTGACTAATACAGATGTAGAGGCTCACAGCCATCCATTGGACTGAGTACAGGGTCCCTCCCCAATGAAGGAGTTAGAGAAAGGACTGAAGGAGCTGAAGGGTTTGCAGCCCCTTAGGACGAACAACAATATGAACTAACTAGTACCCTCAGAGCTCCCAGGGACCCAATCACCAACCAAGGACTATACATAATGGGACAGAATGTTTTGGCAGCATGTGTATAGTAGAGAATTGCAAAGTCGATCATCAATGGGAGGAGAGGCCCTTGGCCCTGTGAAGGTTCTGTGCCTCAGTGTAGAGGAATGCCAGGGCCAATAAGTGGGAGAGGGTGGGGTGGCAGGCATGGGGAGGGGGGAGACAACAGGGGTTTGTTCTTGTTGTTTTTGTTTGTTTGTTTGTTTGCTTGTTTGTTTTTTGGAGGGGAAACTGGGAAAGGAGAAATTTACATGTAAATAAAGAAAATATCTAATTAAAAAATATAAAAAAAAAGAAAGGTGGCTTTCTTCAAGAAATTGTTTTCAATACTAAGTTTTTGCTTATATTTTTAAAATATTCCTTGATTTGACATGGCTTTACATTTTCATCTTGAGAAATATGCCTTTTAATTTATGTACATTTATGTAAATTAATTTTAAGATTTGAATTTTTATGACCTTATAGTCATAAAAATACCCTATATTTTCCTCTGAAAGTTTTAAAGTTTGTCTTTCACTTTATAATCTATATGAATTATATGTTTTTAAAATATGGTAATATACTGCATTAGGTCAAAATATTAACTTTGAAGGCTAGAGAGATGGCTCAGTAGCTAAGGGTCCAAAGATTGACCTTAACTCATCCTATATTGTCTTAAATTGTGCTTTATCTTACAGCTGATGGAAATTTCTACCGTAATAGAGTGACAAACACAATGAAGTCTCTTAAAAGTAAGTGATAAGCAATTAAATCTGACTCAATGTCTTCCATTTATAACACTTTATACTTATTGAACTTGCAGTTCTTCGGTCTGTCTGAGGTGTATCTGTGTATCTCCTGTTCATCTGTGTTTGCTTACTAGAACCTAGTCCAGTTGACTCTTTGACACACCATTTGGCGCTGGACTTTCCAGTCACTGGCAAGGCAGAAAATAAAGTGGAAGCCTGAACAACAAATAACAAAGAAAACTATTAACAATTTAGAAATCTGTTCCAGAGCTCAGAAAGTTTATGGAGACATCAGAGAAACAAGGATCAGTGCACTTTTTAAAATCCTCAGTAGGCATTTCTTTGTGTTGTTCTGAGGGTAGATACGAATATCTCTGGAAGCATTTGAAATATGACTGATTCTTTAGAAAACTTAGAAGATAAGTTTTACTTTTCACTGTGTTATGACTTTGTGCACTTAAGTTGACCTCTATGGACCTTGAACCTCTTACTAAGAAACCTGCAATAGCCATGAAATAGTTGGATTTGTCACATTTTGTCATTGATTTTTTTCTTCATGATCTTTTTCCCTGTAAGGAGGGAAGGCTTCTGTCAAGAAACTGGACACAATGGTGAAAAGCATGGGGGCAAAACTCTCAGACATGGAATATAAAGACATGATCAAGAACCTGCCAGTGAGCGGTCAGTATGTAAAGCTCTAACAACCCAGGCATACTGGGACTTGAGATTTTTTTCTTTCGTTTAGATTGTTTTGTTGTTGTTATGATGATGGTGGTGGTAGTTGTAGTACTTTTCATTTGTTAACTAAACATTTTTATTTATATTTCTTTGTCATTTCATACACGGGTAAGATATATTTAGATTATATCCACTCCCCATTTTCTCCTTCAAGAATGAAAGGAAAGATTGCTGACTACTTTTTAAAAGAAGATATATCTCAAATAGACAACCTAGAGTTATTCCTCAGGGGGCTGAAAGGAAACTTAGTCCAAACATAGAAGGTTATGAATAAAGATTATAGTACAAATCAGTGAAAGACAGCCTAGGAAAGCAATGGGGAGGTCAGCAAAGCTAAAGGTTCAGCTTTGGAAAACAGAGTTGAAAGGCTTTTAGCTAACCTAATAAAGAACAAAGAAGAAAGCTGAAACATATAAAATCAGTAAGAAGCGGGAGACATTACAAGCAATACCATAGACATACTCAAGTATACAGGAGACCTAGAAAAGGGGGCCAAATCCCTAGATGCACCACCCAGCTCTGTTAGCATTCTTGGTGCTGAGAGAGGGCACCCAAGAAATCAACTCAGCGGAGGAAAATTAGACATGGAAAGGCAGATGCTGAATGTCTATGTCTAGGTTGGAGCTTTATGTAGATAACTCAGAACCAAAAGGACACACGAGATTGGAGTGGGGTTCAAAGTTCTGGTTCCATAGGAGCATTGTTGAGTCATGCACTTTTGCAGTGACAACACCAGTGGATATGGCAAAGTGGATGGGGAAAGCCCATGTGGCCTCCACCTACAAAAAGAGCTATAGGCAATTAAGGAATGCCACAAATGAGAGTCTTTCCTAGGGGCTAGCACATCAACTGATAATCAATATCAAATGATGAGCCCTGAAAACATACAAGTACCATCATACAGACTAAGAAGGACATATTTAGGAACATATATACATATACATTATATATACATACACATATACACACATATATATGGATATTCATTTAATAGTAATTAATAGAAAAAGAGGCCACATATCTGAAGGAGAGGATGGGGAGTGTATAAGGAGGGAGTATAAAGAGAAGGGATAAATTGTTTAGTATATTATAATCTCAAAAACTCTTTTCAAAAAATAATAGTGTATATTTTTTAAAAGATTTATTTATTTATTTATTTATTTATTTATTTATTTATTATATGTAAGTATACTGTAGCTGTCTTCAGACACACCAGAAGAGGGAGTCAGATCTCATTACGGGTGGTTGTGAGCCACCATGTGGTTGCTGGGATTTGAACTCAAGACCTTCGGAAGAGCA
The DNA here is from genome assembly GCA_019843815.1 of Montemys delectorum. Taxonomy (NCBI): domain Eukaryota; kingdom Metazoa; phylum Chordata; class Mammalia; order Rodentia; family Muridae; genus Montemys; species Montemys delectorum. The sequence continues at coordinate 6,412 of JADRCD010158344.1, forward strand.
GTCAGTGTTCTTAACCTCTGAGCCATCTTGCCAGCCCAATAGTGTATATTTTTAAATTGCTGAAACTGATTAACATTCTAATCACAAAGCAAGCAGGTGCATTAATGACTTATATACATGATTAGCTTTCTACAATCTATACTTATTTCAAAACACCACACTATACATTATAGGTATGTTCAATTATTATTTGTCTATTTTTTTTAAGTAAAAGGGAAGGTAGTTACATTAGTTACTTCTAAAGTAAACAAAATTGCCAGGAGATGGGGTACACGAGATCCCTGGACAGTCATATTATGAAATGTTCCTTTTGTAACACTTGACTTTTGAAACATGTAAAATTTTGCCTACCCTCAATTAAATCATATTTTAAATAAAAAACATGGGGTATGCATGCAACATTTTTCTGCATAATGTCTACTCACACTGTGATAGCAAAAATGTTCTCAAAATGATTTGCAATTTGTACATACAATGCAAGTAAATAAACTAAGGAAGTCTGACTCTTTGTCAAAGAAGTACTGAGAATAGACAAATTATATTGGGGATATTTCTGAAATCTATATTAAAATGTTTATATATATCATGTGCTTTTTCTTAGACAAAACAAAAACAAAACAACAACAACAACAACAAAGACACTGTCAATTAGGTGGAAAGATGGCTCAGTAGTTAAAAGGACTCAGTATTCTTAGAGAGGTCCAGGATTTGATTCCAAACACCCAAAAGACAGCTCAAAACTGTCCAGAATTTCAGTTCCAAGGGATCCAATGCTCTCTTCTGTCCTCTGTAGATGCAGCCAAAGTGCTCGTACACATAAAAAAAAAAACCAAAAAACTCTAAAAGTGGATTTTTAGTTGTCCATTGTAAACAGCCCTAGTAAGCGTGAAGCAATCTTCTTTAGATTTTATCCTGTCATTATTGAAGATTTTATTACTTTGAATGATAAAAAAAATTTAAAGGTTATATTTGTCATGTTTAAATGTTTGGCCCCTAATTCATGCTTATGAAGTATTTAAAAATATGATAAAATGCTAGAGTATATAAATATTATATTTAATTTAATGTCATGATTCATGTTTTCTGGGTCTTGGGATCATATCCATATATACATACTTATTTTCTTACAGATGCTGGAGAAATTGAAATGAAAACACTGGTTAATGCAATGAAAGCTTTTACAGGTGGGAAAGTTTAACATAATACCGAAGCTCTCACTCTGTGCTGTATTAAACAGCTTTCATCAGTAGTATACACTAGCTTTTGTATGTTTTTCTTTTCTTTTTTTTTTTTTTTTTTTTTTTTTTTTTTTTTTTTTTTTTTTTTTTGGTTTTTTCAAGACAGGGTTTCTCTGTATAGCCCTGGCTGTCCTGGAACTCACTCTGTAGACCAGGCTGACCTCGAACTCAGAAATCTGCCTGCCTCTGCCTCCCAAGTGCTGGGATTAAAGGCGTGCGCCATCACTCCTGACCCTAGCTTTTATTTTTTTTATTGAATATTTTATTTATTTACATTTCAAACGTTATCCCTTGTCTTAGTCAGGGTTTCTTTTCCTGCATGAACATCATGACCAAGAAGCAAGTTGGGGAGGAAAGAATTTATTCAGCTTATATTTCCACATTGCTGTTGATCACCAAAGGAAGTCAGGACTGGAACTCAAGCAGATCAGGAAGCAGGAGCTGATGCAGAGGCCAGGGAGGGATGTTTCTTACTGGCTTGCTTCCCCTGGCTTCTTCAGCTTGCTCTCTTATAGAACCCAACACTAACAGCCCAGGGATGGCACCACCCACAATGGGCCCTCGCCACTTGATCACTAGTTGAGAAAATGTCCCACAGCAGGGTCTCATGGAGGCATTTCCCCAAATGAAGCTCCTTTCTCTGTGATAACTCCAGCCTGTGTCAAGTTGACACACAAAATCAGCCAGTACACCCTCCTTCCAAGTTTCCCCTCAGGAACCCCCTATCCCATCCTCCCTCCCCCTGCTTCTGTGAGGATGCTCCCCCCCCCCACCTACCCACTCCTGCCTCACTGCCCTAGCATTCCTCTACACTGGGCATGAAGCCTCCACAGGACCAAGGGCCTCCCCTCCCATTGATGCCAAATAAGGCCCCTTCAGCTCCTTCAGTCCTTTCCCTAACTCCTCCATTGGGGTCCCTGTGCTCAGTCTGATGGTTGGCTGCAAGTATCTGCATCTGTATTGGTCAGGATCTGGCAGAGCCTCTCAGAAGACAGCTGTATGAGTGAGGCTCCTGTCAGCAAGCACTTCTTGGCATCTGCAATAGTGTCGGGGTTTGGTGTCTGCATGTGGGATGGTTCCTCAGGTGGGGCAATCTCTGGATGGCCTTTTCTTCAGTCTCTGCTTAGATTCTGCATTTTGAATCTAAGGAATAATTATTCCTTGAATCAAGGAATAATTTGCCTTGGGGCCTGGACTTGGAACTCGGTGGGTAAAAAATCTGTCACATAAGTGAGAAACTGAATTAAATCCCTTGCATCCACATAGAAGTAGGGTATGGAGCACACATATGTACCCAAAGTGATGGGGGCAGAGACAAGTAGATCCTAGGGGCTTGCTGCCAGGAGGAAGGGAGAAGGAGGGAAAGGCAGAGGCAAATGTACCATCCACATACACATTTAAAACAATTTAAAAATTAAGTTGCTACTGCTTCTGATACTCTATCACTAGGTTATCAAGATTTTAGTACTGAAATGCTAAATGTTTTTCTCACTTCTGGAGATACTCTATAGTTAACAGGATTTTGTTTATCATGATAGAAATATACACACATATTATTATATGCAAAAACATATATACTAGAAACATAGCAAATGGCAAGACAAAGCTCGATAAATTTTGAAGACTCAAAATGTTGTTACTGTGAGGAACATTAATTTTATTGATTAATTTTTTCATTTTTTTGAGATAATATTTCTCTGCATAGCCCAGCTGTGCTGGAATACTCTGTAGACCAGGCTAGCCTAGAACTAAGAGATCCTCTGCTCCTCACCCTCACCTCACACCCCACTGCCCATTCCAATACCCTACCCTCCACCTCCCATGTGTGCCACCACCAGCCAGTCTGGAACATCAAAGCCTGTGCTTTAAATCAAAAGAATTATACTCATAGACATGTCTGTGTATTTCTGATTAGACTCCTAAATTTCTGAGTTATATACACATTTATCCCTGCCATTTTGTCAAGTCTTCAAAATTTAAAAAAAAAAATCTCTTATTCAAACCACCAGTCAGGACAATTTTAAATGTTTCTTCTATTGGTTTTATGTAGATAAGTGTTATTTAAACATTAGACTTTAGTTTGTACAACATGCCTTACAACCATGGTTAAATATCTGGTTTACCTAATGACAACACTGCTGTCTTTTCAAAGGTAATAAGATTGATATCAATGATCTCCAATACATTCTGGGAAGCATGGGCATTGACCTCACAGAGAAGACTATCTCTGATCTGCTGAAGGTCCTCCCTGTGGACGGTAAGCCTCAGACACATGAATGAAGCGTCACCCATGAGTATCAATGAACAACAAAGGAGCTTTTCTACTTAATTTTCTGTGGAAATTGCTACAGTATAAATTCAGCCATAAGTCCTTGGTGCTATTAGACCTATGCAAAGGGCTTTGGGTTGTATAAACAAGAAGATATGGGGAAAGTAAAGAGGAATGAGAAACTAGGGAGGAAATAAAAGAAGAAAAATAATATATGATTCACTATTGTAGAAGTTTACTAAATGTGTGTGTGTTTCACACACTGTGAACAACTAAACATGGTGGCCAATGCCAGACTGTAGATTATCAGAAAACAAAAATTTCCTATTCTCAAATTCATGTATATTTGAGGATGGTATAATGTAAATATCTAAGGAAATATAATGTTCCAATTCTATGTAATCATAATCATGTAATGCTGTCTTTAATAGTATTTCTGCTGTAGAATAAAACATTAATATTCATGACATATTTTTATGATTTTTGTATTATAAAATATGTATGATAAATATTATTTTATTATAGATAATGGAATGGTATTCCAGAAAAGATTGATGAATGAAGTAAAATCTCTCAAAAGTAAGTTAAGGAATTAGTAAGAAAACAGAATTTTCTCAAGAAATCTCATGGTCCAGACAGTAACTCATTAGATAGGGAATCCTGTTTCTTATTTATAGCCCATTTCCTTACATTTTGAAGTATATTTGTAATTTGAAAAATAGTACCCTAGACACTATCTTTGCTTAAACAAAAATAAATTAGAAATGTTTTCAAGTTTTACTTCAAAAGACTTATTTCATGTATTTTTGCAGCAAAAGTGAAAAGATAGGTCAAAGTTCCCGGGTTCTTGTTTATTTGTTTTGTTTTTTTAATTCAGCAAGCAGTACTGATAATAATTAACTTGAAGCTTCCGAAAGCACAAATAGGCTTTATTGTTCAGAAAGTATGGCCGGTAAAGGGGCCTACAAAGGCTCAGCGAGCAGAGTGCAGCGTGGGTTTGATTCAACCACAACCCTCAGGGAGAAAGGTGCTGATCTTAATGTTTGAACTCTACTAACTCTGTCTGCTCTCTCGAGCACAGAGTCAGACGGGCTTTTAATGTTCATATTGGGATATAAATATGTGAATCATCAAGTTTTTTAATGTTAATATGAGCATACGATCATTAAATCAAGCAATGGTGTGCAATGATTAATGTTTTAAATTATTTGTGTGCCATACATTTCTAATCTAATGTTTTTTCCAAAGAAGGGAAAGTTGATGTCAATAACATAGACACTGTCCTGGAAGAAATGGAGATTAAACTCACAGAGGCAGAGCTTAAAGACCTAACAGAAACCCTGCCAGTTGATGGTGAGCGTTATAAAACTGCTGTGTCTCTTGTTGTGTCTTCATTAAGTTATATAAGGATCTTTAAAGTTTTATCTTCTCAAAAAGACATTGGAGGAAGATTTAAAAAAAAATAGAAACCCTATTATTTCATTAAAACCCAAAGTTACCAATCCCCTCTCCAAGTAGATTAAGATATACCTGGGGTAAGACCATGATGACTATCCAACTTCCAGAAATTGGCTAAGGAACAGAACAGACATTTGGAGAGTAAAACACAAGATCCAAGAGGAATCATGACCTCAATAAATAATATCCCTCAACCAGCCCCTTTACCCTGTCACTCAGGAAGTTTGTGGTCCATGTCTCTATTCCAGTCTATGCTGAGTATTGGTCTTACACAACTGTATGCTGACCAGACCTAATCCCTTAAATGATACTTTTGAAACCAAATCTCAACATTTCCATGCTGCAATTGATCCCCTTTCCTGCCAAGCTTATTCTATGCTATCTTCTTGATAGATGCTTGCCACGTATTTACCCAAACTTAACTGTACTCTCCTCTTCTTGGCCATTCTTCCCATTGCTCCCAAGGTTGTCTTAAACACTCATGTGTACGTCTTCAGTTTACCCCTAAGTTCTGTCCTTCTACTACCATGAACCATATTTCAAGCCTGCCACCTCCAATTGATGGTCTCAGAATAGTAATATAACTCTTCTCTCCATGTTGTCATTTTGTATATCTTTTCAATTTATTATTTTAATTTTATTTTATGTGTATGGGTTGATTTGCCTGAATGTATGTCAGTGCACCAAAATGAGTGTCTGGTGCCTGCAGAGGCCACACAAAGGTATTGAATTTCTTGGAATTGGAGTTGTAGAGAGTTTGTTACGTGGGTGCTGGGAATTGAGCTTGAGTTTTCTGGGAGAGCAGCCCATGATTTTAACTGCAGAACCATCTCTCCAGCCTCATTTTTTAAAAGACTTATTTAATCTTTAAATTATGGGTATGTGTCTGTATGTGAGCCCATCCATACGAGAGTAGCAGCCACAGAGTCCAGAAGAAAGCATCAGGGACTCTGGATCTGCTCCTCCTGAACATGTATGTTCTTCAAGAGCTGTAAGCATTCTTCACCCCTGAGCTGTCTGTCCACCACCACTGCTGCTTCCTCTCCATGGACCTCACCTCCCATGCCCATTTTGTCCACTGAACTGCTGGAATGGTTTATCTAAAGTTCAGACCTAATTCAAATAGTATTGTAATTCACATTGTTTTTCAAGGCCCTGTGAAAACCTATCAGAGAATGTGCTTTTGCATGACGTGCTAGACTTCGCAGGGTCTTCACTACCAGGATCACTGACATCCTCTCACTGTCTTAATTATACACATATGCAGGAATTCTTGATCTCTTGGCTTTAATTTTGCTCATGCCATTCAGATGATGTGTTTGCTCATTTCACTTGGGAAACTCTTTTATTCCTTAACTTTAAACCTCCACTCAGAGACACAGGCCTTGATTTTTATCGTAGCTCACTGGTCAGACTCATTCTTTCACTTTAGTAGGTGTTCTTCCCATCTCTCCCAAAACATTTGATAAGGTCCTCTTGGGATGGTCTGTCTTCACTGTCAACTTGATTGTATTTAGAATTACCAAAGAGATGAGTGAGACATGCATGTGATGTGTCTGTATGGATATTTCCATAAAGGATTAAATGAGGAATGACACTCCTGAATGTGTGTGACAGCATCCCATAGAATAAAAGGAAGGGGACCCATGAGTCTTCTCTACTCCTTCTTCAGCCACCATGAGGTGAAATGGTCTGACCCACGATGCCCTGCGCATAGTGATGGACTGAATTTTCATTTCAAATAAGTATGTTTCTAAAGTTTAGGTAGTATATACATTCAGATGGCTAGTACTTCCAGGTTTCGCATGGGGATATGTTTATGACCATCCTTCTGTTGTGGGCTCAATGTCCCTTACCACATAGAGAAAAGAGAATAAATCATTGCAACAGCAACTACTCTTGCACAAACCAAATATTAGAATATAGATCAAAAGTGAAAGCAGTGTGAGGAAGAGGAAAGTGCTACGCGAAGGGATAAAAGTCTGACTACATGAATGGATGGTGTGTCACTAAAATTGGAGAAAAGAAAAACAGCAAACAATGAAGTCTTCTTTTAAAAATACAAACAATACTGAAAATATAATGGAAAGAAATTAATGGATAAATGAAAAAGAAGAATGAGATTTTTTTTTAAAGTCCTGTACTATGAATTTTCAACTTCACACCTCTCCACCTATCCTCTAAGTTAGTGAAAACAGGCAAAATCACCATCTATGCAATCATTCTCATGGCATTTACTCCTAGATGCAGAGTCATACAAGAGCAAAGCCTTTTGAAACTTCAAAATTATTTTTTTCTGGGCTGCAGATGTGACTGGATAGCTAAGCTCATGTAATGATTCTGTGTAGGACCAGAGTTCAGTCCCCAGCACCCCGTGGGATAGCTCACAACTGTCTGGCGCTCTGGCTCTAAGAGATCTGTTGGCCTCTTCTCGATTCCATGGGCATCTGAACTTGTGTGTGTATATGCCTATATATGTCCCATCCAGACACACATATGCACAATTAAAATATAATACATCTTTTTTAAATGTCTTTTTCTTCTAGCTTTGGATCCACTTGGAAATTTAACAAAAGAAATAACTCTTAAAATGTCGTATTAGATCTGCTGGCTACAGGTTTCTGAGATATGGCGAGGGGAAGCTATTTCTTTTCTAGTGTTATCATACAGATAGAGACACTACCCCCACCAAATCACCCACCCCCTGGATTTAGCACTTTGCAGAAGTATGGGCCTCTTAGTGGTTAGAACTGCCAGTCCATTTGGCTTCCGGGATGCTCACCTGCCCTTGTGGCTGTCTCCCCTCCCCACTGCCTCCCCTGAGGAACTGGAATTGGTGCTATAAACTTGATCTGTCCCTTTTCAGTTTTTCCCAGTTTAGCTCCCCTGTTAACTCTTGATTCGCAGATGTCTCCCTCTCTGCTTGGGATGCAGGATGCTCTTTGTTATGAGACTCTTCTTAGTCACAGGGGGAGTTCATGATAGCTTCCTAGGGAGGAGCTTTTCTCAGTCCTGGCATCAGTCCAACCTTAGCGGGGGTTTTTATTGTTGTTGTTGTTGTTTGGGGTGCTTTCTTTCTATTTTTCTCAAACCCCAACAATACAACATGCCTGGATCTTTTGTGTGCTGCCGCACCCCAAAGCTTCTTTTTCTCTTTCTTTCAGCTCTTCAGTTTATCTTTTCATTTAATTGGCTTCAAGTTCACTGTCTTTTTCTTCCCCTTTGCTTTCTATCTGTTTAATTAGTTACCAGTCTCCGCTAAATATTTTTTTTTCTCCATTCATTTCTGTTGGGTTTACCCTTCCTTCCGGGAGCAGAGATTGAATTACTCAAAGCCTTTGCTAATTCTTTTGTGTAGCTTGATTCATCACCAAAGGAAGTCAGGACAGGAACTCACAAAGGGCAGGAACTTGGAGGCAGGAGCTGATGCAGAGGCCATGGAGAGATGTTTCTTACTGGCTTGCTTCCCCTGGCTTGCTCAGCTTGATTTCTTATAGACCCAAGACTACTAGCCTAGGCCTGGCACCACCCACAATGTCCCCCCCTCCCCGACCCTTATCACCAATTGAGACAATGCCTTACAGCTGGATCTCATGGAGGCATTTCCTCAAGGGAGGCTCCTTTCTCTGTGATAACTCCAGCTTGTGTCAAGTTGACACACAAAACCAGCTAATTCATCCATTCACTACTAATTATGCATTAGAATCTTGGAATACTGTATAAAATAATATCTTTATACTATATAAGATGGTGCCTTTAATAGAAGACAGGCTCTGATGGGCCTCGGTTAAATACCTCCCTTGCCAGAGTCTGATCAGTTCCAGACCAAGGGCAAGCATACGCTAATAAACAAGCAAAATCTACTAAATTAACAACTGTCATTGACTTTTAAAGCTTTTAAAGTCAGACTTTTTAACTTAAAATTTGGGATTTTTGAAATTCAGGACAATTTTAATTATGATTTTTAAAAAGACTTTCCTACTAGGTAACAGGATATTTGGAAGTACCTGAGAAATAACCACAGAAACTTGTGAAGTAGAAAATCCTACATCCAGCTGGTACTGTAAATGAAAAAAAAAAAACAAAAAAAACCAAAAAAACACCTCTGAACAGCATCAAGTCTGACACTACATGGACAAAAACTTGCAGGAAAGCTTTAGTTCTTACTGCATCCTGCAGATAGTTTGATGTAACAGATTCAAAAGCTGTATAAACATAAATAGGGGTGAAAACATTAAAACAATCTAATTCTTTTTTTTGGTTTTTCAAGACAGGGTTTCTCGGTACAGCCCTGGTTTCATTGGAACTCACTCTGTAGACCAGGCTGGCCTCGAACTCAGAAATCTGCCTGCCTCTGCCTCCCAATTAAAGGCATATGCCACCATTGCCCGGCCAACAATCTAATTCTTATTGACTGCATTTTTGGCTTAGGGTTTTTGGCCTTCAAGGAACTTGAAGAAACACATAATTATGTTTGTGTTTCTTGGCCAGTGTATTATCCAGAAAAAGAAAATTGCTGTTTTTAAATTTTTTGTTATGTTGTACAAATATCCATATTTTTAAAATGAAGGTTTAGTAATTATAAATATAAAGGAATCTTTGTGGTTTGGGTTTTCAATGCATAAAAAGGCCTGAAGTTAGAGAAATCTCCATTTTTTGATATAAAAGGAAAGATAAAATTTATTTTGCTAATACTGTGAGCACATCACTGGATAGATTTGTAATTTCATAAGGCAACAGCCCATTAAGTATACCTGATCTTAAACAAATTTTGTTTTTAGTTATTTTCTTTAGGTTTAATCTTGACAGCATATATAGGAGGCTTGTCCTTGTGAATGAATTAAATTTGTACTTAGCATGACTATAAGCATAGTTCTGAGCACATTAAAGAATGAGATAACTTATACGGTGACTGACCATGAACTTGTATGGCTTAACTATCTTTAAAGTTTGTAACAAATTAGTGACTTTGATAAGATTGGGATTTTATAATTTTATCCCTATTAAGTTTGAGCCTTAAAATTTGTGTTGAAAATTCCTTAGGATCAAAATAAAACTTTAAACCATAAATAATACTATTGCAAAGACAAAGAGCCTAGACATGTATCTTTAAGTTAGCATTTGCTATCCTGAGTAAGACCTTAGGAATTTATAGATTTTTTTTCACTTATTGAAAATAAGATTCTTTTCTCATACGCTATATCTTGATTATAGTTTCTCCTCTCTCTACTTCTCCAGATGCTCCCCACCTACCCTCTCATTCAAAGCCACTCCATTTCTATCCCTCATTAGGAAAAAAAAAACAAAAAAAAAAAAAACAAAAAAAAACAAGCTTTTAGGAGATAACAGCCAAACAATATAAAAAACAAAATGTAAAAAGATAAAACAGTAACCATCACACCAAGGCTGGACAAGGCAACCTAACAGGAAGAGAAGAGCCCCAAGAGCAGGCACAAGAACCAGACCCATTCATTCATTCACTCGGGAGTCCCATAAAAATAGTAAGCTGAAAGCTACAAAATATACACAGAGGATTTAGTGCAGTCTTGGTTCCTGCTGCTTCAGTCTTTATGAGTTCACACAAGTTTTGCTCAGTTGATTCAGAGAGCCTTGTTCTCCTGGTATCCTCCATCCCCTCTGCCTCCTCTTCCAAGGGGGTTCTCTGAACTCTGAGGGGAAGATTTGATGGAGACAACCCATTTGACTTGTGTGTTCCAAAGTCTCCCTCTGTGTATAATGTTTGGTCTCTGTGTTTGTTCCTACCTACTGAAGGAGGAAGCTTTACTGATGGTGGCTAGCAGAATATCATTAGGAATCATTTTATTCTGTTTCCCGCCCCTCCCCCCAGAGCAGTGGTATTTGCTTTTACCCTGTGTCTCTGAGCTATGTAGTCTCTGGTTCTTGGTCACTCAGTGTTGGGTGTGGGTTCTATCTCATGGAGAGAGCCTTAAAGAGTCAAGTCATATGTTGGTTGGCTAGTCCCACAAGCTTACCATCACCTTAGCATATCTAGCAGGCAGGACGTATTGTAGGTCAAAGATTTTGTGACTAGGTTGGTGTCTTAGTTAGGGTGCCATGACTATGACAATGCTTATAAAGGAAAATATTTCGTTGGGGCTGGATTACAGTTCAGAGGTTTTCTCCCTTATTATCAGGGCAGGGGGCATGGAGGCACTCAGGCAGACATGGCGCTGGAAAAGTAGCTGAGAGTTGTGTATCTGGATTAGCATTAGCAGGAAGAGATGTGAACACTAGGCCTGGGTTGAGCATCTGAAACGTCAAAGCCCACCTTCCAGTGACACACTGTTATGCCCTGAGTCCCCAAGGAAACCCAGAGGAGCCCAAGAATTGTGAAGTCTGAAGTCTGCTGCAACTTGCAAAAGAGTCTTTTTATTATTTCGAGTCTTGACTCAGATCACAAGCCCCCCACCTGTGATGTAGGTGCTAGCTAGCATGTGATGAGTTCAGAAAGCATTGGGTTTGTACATAGTGCAGTTAGGAACTCTTTGAATGCTTAGGGTGAAGGAAAGTGTGAGACAGGACTGAACTGAAGCTGGGAGGGGAGGGGGATTAGAGAGGGTCTTTTGTGGGGTTATCAGGAACTAAGTTTATGGCCAAACTGTTTGTGACCTCTGATTACCTTTTTTCTATGATTTAAATGTGGGGCCTTAATCTTCTTTCAGTTTGTTATTTCTTTAAGGTCCCAAGGACAGGCACCTGGAGAGTTCTGCCTTTTATCTGAGAAAGAGCTAGTTGTAGGCATAGCAGAGGCAGGGAGGCTGTCTCAAGCTGGTATTTGGCACCTTGGAATGTTTTCATTGAAGGGGGAGTTTATGGATAGTGTCATTCTAATGCCAGACTGGATTCCCTCAGAGCAACCAGGGACTGGACAGGGAGGGAGCCCTGAGCTTGCTTCAGGGGGATGCAGTGCAGAAACCAGATGCCTGCATATTGCGGTTGCTGAGGGCAGGAGAGAAAATGGGAGCTTCTCCAGGAGGAAACACAGGGGCAAACTATCTATCCACAACACTGGAGTCTTTTGGGTAAGGCTTTAACCACAGAGAGTTAGCATCAATAATTCGGGGACTACAACACTTTTCCGACAAGGCCCCACCTACTCTAACAATGCCACATCTCCTAATAGTGCCACTCCCTATGAGCCAATGGAGTCCATTTTCTTCCAAACCTGTTTTTGTTGTAAGAGGTGGAATTAGGTTTGTGTGGATTTGTTGAAAGATTACTTTCTTGCTTCTTCTAGGGTGTAGTTTTGCTCCTTATGTTGATATTTTCCATCTATGGTAATTGAGAGGTTTGCTGGATATAGTAGCCTGAGCTGGCATTTGTGTTCTCATAGGGTGTGTATGACATTTGCCCAGGATCTTCTAGCTTTCGTAGTCTCTGGTGAGAAGTCTGGTGTAATTCTAATAGGCCTGCCTTTATATGTTACTTGACCTTTTTCCCTTACTGCTTTTAAAATTCTTTCTTTGTTTAGTGCATTTGGTGTTTTGATTATTATGTGACAGGAGGAATTTCTTTTCTGGTCCGGTCTATTTGGAGTTCTGTAGGCTTCTTGTATGTTCATGGGCATCTCTTTCTTTAGGTTAGGGAAGTTTTCTTCTATAATTTTGTTGAAGATATTTACTGGCCCAATCCCTTGGGAGTCTTCAATCTCTTCTATACCTATTATCCTTAGGTTTGGTCTTCTCATTGTGTCCTGGATTTCCTGGATGTTTTGGGTTAGGAGCTTTTTGCTTTTTGTATTTTCTTTGACTGTTGTGTCAATGTTTTCTATGGTGTCTTCTGCCCCTGAGATTCTCTCTTCTATCTCTTGTATTCTGTTGATGATGTTTGCATCTATGATTCTTGATTTCTTTCCTAGGTTTTCTATCTCCAGGGTTGTCTTTCTGATTTCTTTATTGTTTTTATTTCCATTTTTAGATTCTGGATGGTTTTGCTCATTTCCTTCACCTGTTTGATTGTGTTTTCCTGAAGATCTTTAAGGGATTTTTGTGTTTCCTTTTGAAGGGCTTCTAGCTGTTTACCTGTGTTCTCTTGTATTTCTTTGAGGGTGCTATTTATATCTTTCTTAAAATCCTGTATCATCACCTTGAGAAGTGATTTTATATCTGAATCTTGCTTTTCCGGTGTGATGGTGTGTCCAAGACTTGCTATGGTGGGAGAATTAGGTTCTGATGATGCCAAGTGACCTTGGTTTGTGTTGTTTATTTTCTTACACTCCCCCCCCCCAATCTGGATATCTCTAGTGCTATCTGCCCTTGCTAAATCTGACTGAAGCCTTTCCTTCCTGTGATCCCGGTTGTGTCAGAACTCCTCAGAGTCAAGCTATGTCTGTGATCCTGTGATTCTGGGATCCTGTAATCCTGGGCTTATTAGGTCACCTGGGAGTGGAGCTTCCTCTGGGTGTTGTGGGACTGGCTGCAGAGCTTGCGCCCAAGGTCTACTCTGGACACCAGCCCAGACAGACCGGAAGGAACCTAACTCACTGGGCTGGTGGAGTTCCTGTGTGCCTGGTCCTGCTGGTTCCGCTTACTCCCAGTGTTGGGACAGATGTTAGCTCCTCCTCACCTCTGGTCCTGGGTGTGTCAGAGCACCTGGGAGTGGAGCTTCCTCTGGATGTTGTGGGACTGGCTGCAGAGCTTGCACCCAAGGTCTGTTCTAGACACTAGCCCAAACAGACTGGAAGGACTTCTTTTTTCTTAGATGCTTTCTTTATTTACAATATCTCCTTTCCCAGGTTTCCCTCCAAAACAAAACAAAACAAAAACAAAACCAAATAACTAAAACAAACCCCTGTTCTCTCCTCCCTCCCCCTGCTCACCACCCTCTCCTGCTTCCTGGCCCTGGCATTCCCCTACACTGGGGCATAGAACCTTCACAGGACCAAGGGCCTCTTCTCCCATTGATGACCGACTTGGCCATCCTCTGCTATACATATGCTGCTGGAGCCATGAGTCCCACCATGTGTACTCTTTGGTTGGAGTTTTAGTCCCTGGGAGCTCTGAGGGTACTAGTTAGTTCATATTGTTGTTCCTCCTAAAGGTCTGCAAACCTTTCAATTCCTTGGGTCCTTTCTCTAGCTCCTTCATTGGGGACCCTGTACTCAGTCTAATGGATGGCTGTGAGCCTCTACTTCTATATTAGTCGGGTACTATCAGAGCCTCTCAGGAGACAGCTATATCAGGCTCCTGTCATCCAACACTTGTTGGCATCCACAATAGTGTCTAGATTTGATGGTTGAATATGGGAAGGATTCCCAGATGCAGCAGTCTCTGAATTGTCCTTCCTTTAGTCTCTGCTCCATAGTTAGTCTTTACAACTCCTTCCATGAGTATTTTGTTCCCCTAAAAGGAACGAAGTATCCACACTTCGGCCTTCCTTCTTCTTGAATTTCTTGTGGTTTGTGGTTTGTACTTTGTGTATTCCAATCTTCTGGGCTAATATCGACTTATCAGAGAATGCATACCATGTGTGTTCTTTTGTGATTGGGTTACCTCACTCAGGATGCTATTCTCCAGATCCATCCATTTCCCCAAGAATTTCATAAATTCATTGTTTTTAATAGCTGAGTAGTACTCCATTGTGTGGATGTACCACATTTTCTGTATCGATTCCTCTGTTGAGGGACATCTGGGTTGTTTCCAGTTTCTGGCTATTATAAATGAGGCTGCTATGAACATAGTGGAGCATGTGTCCTTATTGAGTTGAGTTGTGTGGGTGTCATCCTCAGCAATGCTCTCCCCACCACATCCCCAAGAATCAGGTTGTGGACCACAACCCATTGTCTTGGCAAACAGCCTCGTTCATTTGCGGATCTTCATGAAAACTCCTTTGCCAACCAACCACATGAGCTCTGTCATAAGTTCCTAGCCCTGCTATTGTAGCACAAAAGCAGACATAGATGAACAAGCAGATGACTGTCTGTCACAGTGTGTGTTCATGGACATTACAACTTTAATAATTTTTATGAGACCCAGATGTTGTCTTTTTGGAGTTGCAACTAACTAAAAATAAAAAGGCAACTCTGAGGCTATACGTGATAAAAATAATAGGTTCTGGACTGAACGTGGCCACTGGACCATAGTGTTCCAGCCCTGGATCAGGAGAAAGAATACTGTCTACTGTTAGAGGATCCCTCGTATCCAAGATTTGTATATTGATGTATGATGAAGACCACAATTGCAGAATGCAGACTTTAGAGTGTAGGGACCTCAAGCTCTATTTTTCTGCATCTGCTCATTTTACAAATATTTTAATTGAACAAGTGAATGGAATATAGTATGATAATACATACATAACATTTCCATGTCATTAATACTTTGTGTTTAGACCCATCTTTTTTCCTAGTAATTAATAAAATATATTCTAGGTGGTTATGACTACAGGCCCCTGGCTGGCTTTAGAACAATAGAACTTAACTTTTGCCTATATGTGAGCATCGATTATCTAATTTCCAACTATCCCTTTGCACTCTATGCATCAGAACCCTTAGTCATCAATGTTCTTAAATTCCTATTGGCTTTTCTAAAACAAAAACAAAAAACAACCTACATTTGAAGATGGAGGTAGGCTGTGGAATTTTTCTTTCTCCTTCTGAGTAATTTCATTTAGCATAATGTCTTTCATTTGGGTCCATCCATTCGGTGAACTGATGAAATATCATTCTTTTTGTGGATGAATAACACTCCATTGCGCTCAAGCATTCTATTTTTTTAACCTTACAGCTAATGGCAAAGCTGAACTTACTAAGTTGATGGATGCAGTGAAAACTCTCACAGGTAATAAATTAATAAACACAAAGAGTATGAGTTATATTTAGTTTGTCTTACCACTTTATCTTTTGTTTGGTAACCTTTTAATCTGACTTATCTAATGTTCTAGAACTGTTTCTATAGTCTTTGGTTTTGCAATAAATTTTAGTTTTGTGTCTTGGTAGAAGGTTGTTTGATATTCATATATGACATAAAAATATTCACATTGGAGGAAAAGGCAAATTATGGATTAAATCACTGAATGATAGAGTAAAATGTGATAAAGATGTAGGTGATTTTATTATTTAAAGATGCTCAGAAACAGAACGTAACACAATCACATATTTACGTGGATAATAAAGTTCCAGTTCACTAGGAAATTATACAAGCCTCTTCCCCTTGTGTGTTGATAATCCACACCAGGCTTTAACGCTACCAGCTTCCTTTTCTTAATAGAAAATGAGGCATTTCATTAGCATTAAGCAAAAATATCTATTCACAAATCCAATTTTGTGTGTGTGTGTGTGTGTGTGTGTGTGTGTGTATGTGTGTGTGTGTATAATACTCTGACCTTATCAAGCAGTAAAATTAATATGGAACAGGTTGAGATGTGATGAGTTTTATAAGTTTTTTTTAGAAGTAGGCAGTATTCACCAATCAAGGTCTATACAGGGTGGGACTGAATGTTCTGGCAGCAGGTATATAGTAGAGGATTGCAAATTCGATCATCAATAGGAGGAAAGGACCTCGGCCTTGTGAAGATTTTGTGCCCCGGTGTAGGGGAATGCCAGGGCCAATAAGTGGGAGAGGGTGGGGTGGCAGGCATGGGGAGGGGGGAGGCAACAGGGGTTTGTTCTTGTTGTTTTTGTTTGTTTGTTTGTTCGGTTGGTTGGTTTTTGGAGGGGAAACTGGGAAAGGAGAAATTTACATGTAAATAAAGAAAATATCTAATTAAAAAAAGAATATTCAGGGATCAAAGACCCCCCAAAAATAAATAAATAAAAGAATGCTTTGGGGGAAATGGTCTCAATGAATAAATAAAAACTATTGTAATTAGCAAAAAAAAAAAAAAAAGAAGAAGAAGAAGAAGTAGGCAGTATTTAAATTATTTCCTTTTGTGTTTGTGAAGGGGAAGAGACTGATATCAAAGACGTTAAAAATGTTCTGGAAGACATGGGAATCCACCTCACGGAAAAAGAGTTGTTGAAGCTGCTAAAAAAACTGCCGGCTGATGGTGAGAGTCTCAGCTAGCCTTAGTTCTTCAAAAGGCTGTAGAGATTTGCCATACAGATTTCAGACCAGCCATTGCTATAGAGTTAGATCCTGTCTGAAACAAGAAAGTGGAGAGCGAGAACTTAGTGGTGTCTGTGAGAGAAAGGAGGGGTGGGGAAGGATGGAATTGTTCAGCTTGCTTTTTAAGCTCATATGGCTGGCCAGAGATCCTCCTCCTCAGTGCTTCCCCCCCCCCCCCCCCCCCCCCCCCCCCCCCCCCGTGGGTTCCAAGGAACAAACTCAGATCTGAGCCATCTCTCTAGTCCCTATTGGTGGCAAGCTTTAAAATCACCTTTATTTGATTGTGGAAGAAAGAACATATATCTTGAGATCCTTTACACAGACCTGTGCCACGAGCGTGAACAGAAAGACTAAACATTAAATTATGACTGAGAAACAGATTTGGCTCTTAAGCTATTTCTCTCTTGTCTCTTGCCCTCTCTCTCCCCTTCTCTTTTCCCCCTCTCTCCACATGGCCATGGCCGGTCTCTACTTTTCTACTTTCTCCCTCTCTCTCTCTCTCTCTCTCTCTCTCTCTCTCTCTCTCTCTCTCTCCCCTTTCTACAACGAACAAACAAACAAACATATTTGGACAAGTGTATAATAGAGACAAAATAGATTAATCACAAGGGCATAAAGAAGAAAGCAGGTAAGTTAGTCAGAACGAACTGCCTGCTGCTACTGTTCATGGAGGGTGGGGGTTGGTGAGAGTATACTAAAAACTCTTAGCTTCTTGATTGGATCACTTTTGATTGACCTCACGTATATACATAATCAAATAAGTCTTTTCCAAATTATAGCATTCATGTTTTCCCTGACATGACCTGACATGTACATTTCTTACAGAGGACGGAAAGGTCTATAAAAATAGGTTGATGGACAGCCTGAAGTCTGTTAAAGGTGAGTGAGAGCCGTGATGATGTGCAGATAGACCTGAACTCTGCTTCTTTGTTACTATGTTGTGGATGCTGTGGTTACTGCACTCACACATCTCTTGTGGGTTATTTGCCGTTTGCTCTCTTTGCTTTTGTTCTGTCTTAGAAAGATACTGCAAATTCTGGTAAGTGTGGTACTTAGGGCAAAGGCAAATGAAGTAGACTTCATTTGAAATGTTAAAAAGGGAAATAATAAAAATTGGTTTATGTGGAGCATTTGCCCACAATAGAAACAATCTGAAGCTTCAGAAAACAAAAGGTAAGTTGACAAAAACAAAGGAAAACCTGTCGCCTCCACTGCTGAACTAACAATCAGTGCACGTGACCTAGTCCTCTCAGAGTGCATACTGGGTAGGTGGCACTTGAGGCTTTGTATGGAAAGGTTTCTATTATTAAGTCCACTACAATTCTCTTTGTTATTGTTACTATTTGTTGAGCTATGGGTCTTGGTCCTTGTGCTGAAAAAGATAACAATGCATAAAATGCAATAATTTTGAAATATTTGGTTCCTTCAATTTTGCTCATGTGTCTGTGTCTTTCACAAGGAGGGACTATTAGTGCCACTAAAGTAGATTCTCTTCTGGGAAGCATGGGTGTGAAACTCGAAGAAAAGGAATTTAAAGACCTGATGCAGAATCTGCAGATGGATGGTAAGCCTGTAACCTCACTGACCTTCTCAGGCAGAGGGGTTCCCTACAAATACAGTCAGCCCTCCACTCCTCAGTCCACCCTTCTGTGGCATGGCACAAGGCTCTTCCTATACAATTAAACAAGGGGAAATCTGTAAGACTACTAGCTATACATGTATTGTGCATGGGTGTTCTGCTTGCATGTGTAGTATCTATGCACCACATGTGTGCAGTGCCCAACCTGGGTGCTTCATAGAGAACTATTAAGATGGTAAGGTGGGGATAGAGAGCAGTTAGAAGATGCCACAGTAATCCAGAGGAAGGAGGAAGCCTGAACAGGAAAGCCACAGTCTAAAGACAGAGCCAATCCTCATAATCTAAGGATTGGCTATCAGTCTGGCTCTCTACACAGCATCTGAAGTTATCCTGCTAATGAACAAATCACAAATCATAACATGAAACACCTGTATTCAAAATACCCTTCAAAGCTTCCTTGTTTCTCCCAGGGATAAAGTTGAAGTTCTTACTATGACCCAGAAGATATTATACAACTTGTTTAGTCTTCTGAAATCTTCTGCTACCTTCCCATGGCTCTGGGCTAAAATAGTTTAGCCCATTCTAAAGACATTTGTCCTTACACACATAAGCCAGCATGTTGCCTTTGCAAACCTTTCACTTACTCTGAAATATGCATCTCTCAGACATCTACCTGTCCCACTCCCTCATGTTGAGGTCTTTTCAATGTCACCTCCATTAGACTGCCCTCTCATACCTTCTCTTTAAACCTCAATAGCAGCGCTTGGCATCATTCTTTGTCATTTCTCAGATTTACTATCATTTACCTAATCTCTCAGTCAAGCTTTCATTCCTTGTATTGCTACATGCTCATTATTTAAGAAGCAATGCTAAGTGAAAAGGAAGTACTCAATAGCTGGTACATTTCATTGAATTTAGTAGGCCTCTATGGTATGCAGCTGATTGCTAAGTAATGTAATTAGGTACATTACTCTAAAATATGCTTATGCAAGCACTCACTATTAAATAGCAAATCAAATTTTAATGAACTGTTAATAATTATTTGTAGATTAGACAATCTCCTTAAGTCAGTTGAACCACCAGCATGTGATATGATCTAGTTTTAGGTTTTGCTTCATCCATATTTTAAAGAGGAGGGTATACTCCACAGTTTCCAAACAAGAAAATTAATTCTAAGAAAGATTTGAAATTCAATTTGTGTGTGTGTGTGTGTATGTGTGTGTGTGTATGTGTGTGTGTATGTGTGCCTACAGTAACTCAAAAGAGAAAATGCAGCGTGATAATTGTTATAGAAATTATAACATGTAGGACAACATGCCTTTTTCAACCTTGAAAACATTTTAAGTAAAATAAGTCTTAGAAGGTGCTTCCTTTTGTATCTTATATCAAAATTTTAATCTGTGTTGATGATCTGTTTCTGTATTATTCTGTAGCTGATGGGAATGTCGCTCTTAAAACGATAATGGATGAAGTAAAAAACTTATCTGGTGAGTAAACACTCACTGTGAAGCCGCCAGCCTTGAGCTTTATGCTGTTTCCTACTACCATTGTCTAGCTGCCCGGGTGCTGACTTTAAAGATGTATAGGGTTTTATTGTATTGAGATTGTAGTCCCTGCAGTTGGACACTACACAATTCAGGTTTTAAAAATAGACTGGTGGGTTGTGTGTTCATAGCATGTCGCTTCACTCTGTAATTTGTTTCCTAAAGAAATACTAATTGCTGTAGAATATTGTTTATTCACAGTTGAGGCGTAGGCAGAGTAAATATATAAAACCATCACCCTTGTTTCTACAACCACGTAATCACATCGACCAGCCCGTTTGGAGAGGTTGTGAATGTTTAAATCATTCATCGATGGTTCTTTGTTCACTAGACAATTAATCAGCTCGGATTCAGTGTGCCTTCACTTCAGACTTAAGAGAGCATCAATAAGTTCAACTATTTTAATGATTTCTCCATCAAGATCCATTCTTTCTTCCTTCCACTTTTGTTTCCTACCCCACTTCTCTTCTTGCTCCCACTTCTCCTCTCTCCCCTTTTCCCTCTCCAGAAAAAGAGATAATTTCATTCTTCCCTGGCTTAGTCTCAAATTGCAGGTGACTTGTTAGATTGACATGGGAATCACATTATTTGAAATCACTGAATCCTTAAATTCTCAACTAATTTTCTTTCTTTCTGCCTTTCTTTTTTTTTTCTTTTTTTCTTTTTAGGAAACAAGGTTGATTCAAAAGATCTTCAAAATTATCTCAGAAACATGGGGATTGAGCTAACAGAGGAAGAATTTTCAGAGCTCAAGAAAACCCTGCCTACTGATGGTGAGCCATGCTAGCGGCTCTTTAGCCTCATGAAGAACTTCATTTATGGCTATTTATAAACACTTATAAGAACTTTCTATAATATTAATAATTTTATGACAGTAATAATTCTAGAACTCCATCATCTTCATTAGAGTTTTACTGCTGTGGACAGGCATCATGACCAAGGCAACTCTTATAAAGGACAACATTTAATTGGGGATGGTTTACAGGTTCAGAGGTTCAGTCCATTATCATCAAGGTGGGAACATGGTAGCCTCCAGGCAGGCATGGTGCAGGGGGAGCTAAGAGTTCTACATCTTCATCTGAAGGCAGCTAGGAGAATACTGACTTCCAGGCAGCTAGGTCAAGGAAGGGTCTTAAAGCCGATGCCCACAGTAACACACTTCCTCCAACAAGACCATACCTACTTCAACAAGGCCACACCTCCTAATCATGCCACTCCCTGGGCCAAGCATATTCAAACCACTACATCCATTAACTCTAATTAGATTCTAAGTTGTGTTGAAGACATGCAATTATTAATTGAATTTTACCTTTTAAATCATTAAAACCTTCAAAGACAAGTAATTACTATAACTTAATATTTATCCTAAATGAGGAAGCTTAGATATGATCAGAGAAAAGAAAGAGAAATGAAGAGAGTAAAACGTTAGTACAAGGACTAGAAAGAAGTCCATGGAAGCAATGGTATAGTGAAGTGGCTAAGAGTCCCAAGTCTGAGTGCGTAGATCCAAATTCTGGTCCCTCTACCTGTCACTGTATTATCTTGGACAAGTTACTTAACTGTTCTACATCTTAAGTTCCACATCTTCAAAATGGGAGTAAGAACTGAATGAGGTGAAGCATCTTGAAAAGTGATTGGTAGAGAGTTAAACACTGGTGATTGTTAATGACTGAGCCACTGCGGTGGGATGCTGTGATGACGGCCATGGTGACGGCAGTAAAGAGAGCCATAGTGACAAAGCTTGGGAGCAGTCCTAGCCTACAATGATAGCTTAGGTGACAAAGTTTGCAGAGGCTTTGCCATTCCAACTTTCACGTTAAAGCAAATGTAGAAGCAGTTTCTAGAGTGTCACAAAGCAAGTTATCTACATGATTTTCATTTAGCATGAATTTACTTTTTTCTCATAGCTGCTGGAAAAGTATATCAGAATAAAGTGATGGATTCTCTAAAGTCGCAAAAAGGTAATGACTTAAATACTAAAATCTCATGACTGTATTTATAGTTTAAATATTAGACATGTACTAATTACCTATGCTTCCTTACAAATTGGTTTTATTAGCAATTAGCCTTATTTGTATTCCTGCATATAGCTTTGAGTTTTCCCAAACTTTACCAGAAGAGGAAAGTCATTGAAATTTATTTTCATATACCAGAGAATTATTTTATAATTTTGTATCAAATGATCTTATCTTTCATGAGCAAAAAATAGCCTCTACTGCTTCTGAAATCAAGATAACTTGCTTCCACCTTACTTTAAAAGTTGTCCACTTTTATAGCGTCCATTTTCTTTCTAGTCAATCTATTAAATAAGACGTAGGTGTAGTTGGATCTTGAATGCACTGAAACCATCTAACTGTCTCATTTTCTTTTTTCTTTTTTTTTTTAAGTTTTATTGCATTATAATGAGAAAAGTTACATGATTTCAATTTATCTGAATTTGTTAACATTTAAAAATATTTTTTAAGTAAATAGAATTAAATCACATTCTTGTTTTCCTTTTGTACCCCAACTCCTCCCAGAGACCCCCTTCAATACCTACAATATCTTTTTTGTCATATTCTTTAAAATTTATAAAATATTATAACAATAAAAATGAGTACTATAAAAGTTGTTTGATATAAAACACAATCAATTTAACAGTCTTATGTAGATGCTTGTCTACAGCAATACTGAAAATACATGTTTTTCTCAATATAAATTTTAAATAACTCCAAACGTATTAACTGTATATTTCAAAATAATACATCACTACTAGTATTTTCTTAAATGAACATAAATATATAAAGTGTTTTTGTTTGTTTGTTTGTTTGTTTTGTATTTAGTAGAGCTTAAAATCTTGGCTCTTACTGTGGTAACTTGATACAAGGGTTACAAACGTCAAGCAAAGCATTCAGTCTTACTCTTTGTTGTTCTCTTACAAACCCCCTCCCAATTTAATTGTCTACATTTCTTTTGGGTATATAAATACTTTTAAAATATGTAATCTGTTGTCTGTCTCATTTTCTTTTTCTAAGGAGGGATGGTTAATCTCAGTGACCTAGACAAAGTTCTTAAAAACATGGGACTTGAGCTCACAGAAAAAGAACGTAAAACTCTAAAAGACAACCTTATAGTTAAAGGTGAGCACTGAATATGTGACACCCCAGTATTTTTAAGTTCAAAGGATTATCTCCAAGTATCTGCTATGTGTACCAGACTTAGATGTTCCTGGAAACTACAAAAATTCAGCAGCACCACTAAAGAATTAATTATATTTCATTATGTTGAGATCTGTTCCCTTTATCCCATGTATATTCATGTTTTGTTTTGTTTTGTTTTTCATGAAAAAAATGTCAGGTTTTCTCAAAGGCCTTTACTGCTGCTTTTGAGTGACCATGTCCTCATATTCAGCAATATGATGAATTCTGTTTATTGGTTTGCATATGTTGAACCATGTCGTTATCTCTGAAATGAAGGCAGTCTGATCATGATGAATGATCTTTTTGTGCGTTCTTAAATGAGGTTTATAAGTATTCTACTGAAAACGTTTGTGTTTGTGTTCACCAGGGAAATTGCCCTGTTGTTCTGTCTTTATCTGGTTTTGATATTGGAGCAGTATTGGCTTTTTAACAAGTGTTACAAAGCATTCTTTCCTTTCCTACTTTATGGTGCTGGCTAAAGATTTTCCAATTTTATTAATCTTTCCAAAGAACCAACTTCTATTTTCTCAATTCCATTGTTGTAGTGTTTATTCCATTGCTTCCCATCTAAGCCTTGGCCTTAGTTTGATACAGTTCACATCCTGGGGCTTATGAAGGACTGAGTCTGAGGTGGTTGGCCATGTGAAAGAGAATCACCAAGTTACATACTGTTACTTATCACTGAACTATAGATACCAGCAGTGTCTCACACATATCCCCAACACTTATCACTGATTTATAGATACCAGCAATGCCTCGCACATATCCCCAAAGCCAATTATTACATAGACTGATTACTAATGTCTTACATATTCAATAAATGAATTACCAAATATTTTTAAACACTTTCCTTCTTAAATAAACTTTTTAAAAAAGATTTATTTATTTATTTTATGTATGTGAGTACCAGAAGAGAGTATCAGATCCCATTACAGATGGTTGTGAGCCACCATGTCATTGCTGGGAATTCAACTCAGGACCTCTGGAAGAGCAGTCAGTTCTCTGTTCTTCCTCAGTGCTCTACGGAATCATCTCTCCAGCCCAAATTACCAAATATTTTAATAAGGAACAATATGGAAAACAGTATAATGTCTTAGTAGTTGTCTCAAATATATAGACATAAGTATCCAGAAAGCCAAAGTAATAGAAATATAAGAGAGAAGTATTTTGACCAAAAGATAAAAACTTCCCTTTTGTAATGGCCAGTGATGGAATGTTATGGCTAGTGAAAGTCAAATTTTATATCTTTCTAAGGCAAAATGTGAAAGGCCATACAAGCCAGGAGGCTGATGGTCTTATTTTGCTGGAAGATTTGCCCAGTCCTATTAATTATAAATTACATAAAAGACTTGAAAAACCCAACAAAAGATTAGATTTTGGCTCAAATTATAAATAAGCATGTCATATACCTCAAAAGATGTGCCATCTAATTGATTGTGTCTTTTCTAATAGCTGATGGGAAGATTAGTCTCAGTAAGCTTCTAGACACAGTAGGAGCAGCTAGAGGTAAGTGGCAGAGTACTCAGAATGAATCTAAGAATATAGATAACCCTACAAATTTACATATATGATCCATGTATCATAGTTAGCACCATCATTCAGATATCTTCTCTTTCACTGATGAGTGGTCTATCTCTAATTTTCTAGAATTATAATGTGGGTTAGCTATGTTTCAGTTACTATTTTGTGCAAAAAAAAAAAATTATGTGTACAAATGTTTTCCCTACATGTATGTCTGTATACTACATGAGTGCCTGGTACCCATGGAGGACTAAAAAGGATATCAGATCTTCTGGAACTAGAGTTCTAGATAATTGTGAGCCACTATGGTAAATGCCAGGGATCAAACTTAGGTCCTCTGCAAGAGCAGCAAGTTCTTTAGCCACTGAGCTGTCTCTCTAGCCAGCTTCTCGATGCAAAATTTTGATTGCCTCTTTTAACATGCCTTTTTTTAACATGTCTTATTAATTTCTCTACAACATATTTAACTATTGAGGTTAAATGACTTACGATTAATAAATTAAGCAAAGCCTCAGTTAAGGATATAGTTACAAAAAGGCTAACATAAATTTTTTCTGGCTAATTTATGAATGTAGACCACCTAAAATATTCTGGTCTGTGGTGATGTTTTATTCCGTCCATCAGCGAACACTGTAATACACTTTCCCCATGATTATGAGAAGGTGCTTTTTACCTGTGTTTATATTGAAGTTTTGCTCTTGATACAGTAGTTAAGAACAATGCTGAGAATGTTTAAGTCATTTTTAAAATTCTTATTATTTATAGGAAAGGTTATTAATATGGATGACTTAGACGATGTTATGGAAGACATGGGGATAGAACTTACAGATAAGGAACTCTTGAAGCTGATGGAGAGCTTACAAGCTGATGGTAAGTAGACTCAACTCTGATTTTCGGCGGGGGGCAGTTTTGATGGCGAGCAGACATAGGCAGCATCTGGAGACAGGCTTTTTGTGTTGCATCTGGCAGGGGTAGGTGGGGGGTTACACTGGTAACTAGTGGGTTGAAGCTACTGGCTAATAACACCCTTAGAGTAATAATCAAGTTTCAGTTACTAAGACAGCCACACACGTAAGAACCATCCGGCCTACGTATCTATAGTTCTGATATTAAAACCTCTCAGTGTAGCCTTTCGGGAAGCTTAGTCTGTGTGCTTTTGTACAAACACTCTGTCCTGTTCAGCTATGAGGAGAGCATCATCTTGGCCATCTTGAGCATTTCCGCTGTGGTGTTCTCATTCATCTCTGTTCCAGAAACAGGAGCTCGGCCAACCGTGATCTGAAACCCCCAAAACTATGAATCAAAATAAGTCTTTACCCCATTAAGCTGATTTTCCTCAGGTCAATCGATCGCACAGCAGCAAAATGTCTGCCGAGTACACGCCAGAGAGAAAGAGTGCCTAACATTCATTTTCAAAATTATGTCAGAAGATGCTCCTATGCATTGATCTTAACATTTTCAAAATTCTATGTCATAAGATGTTCCTATGCATTGATCTTAACATTTTTGGAATTCTATGACATAAAATGTTCCTATGCATTGATTTAAATAGAAAACGAAACAAAACTCAGTTTAGATACATACTTCTGAGATGATTTTTTAATACTGTTGTAATAATTGATTTCTCTTTGGCCTGAATTATTTGTTCTTACAGCTGATAGAAATACTTATCACAAGCGGGTGATGGAGGGTTTAAAGAACTATAAAGGTAAGAGAAGTGTGGTATGAAGCAAACACACAAGGCGGCCCAGTAGTTTGCTTTACTTTCTTTCCTGGACACTGGGACATGAACCACCTTCTGGCAGGCACAGTGCTTTATTTTATCCTTTAAATCTTCTGTAGACCCCCCTGTAATCTGCCATTCTTACTGGGGTAAAAAACGCATAGCACAGTTTGCCATTTTAAATGCACAAACCAGTAACTTTAGGTGGGTTCATGGTGTCATACAGCCATGACCCCAATTCACCTTCAGAGCCTTTTGTTGTTGTGAACAGAAACTCTGCACCTGCTAGGGAACCATTGCTAACCCCTCCTTCCTCCAGCTCCTGCTTGCCTCTGTTCCATTCTCTATGAATTTATCTCTTCCAGTAAGTTAACTATTTAATTTTATATTTTAATTTTGAATTATCAAGAAATTTTCCCCATTCCTTGGGAAATTCTCAAAAGCTTATCAAAATCCCAAATGAAATCTAAATATTTACACCTTTTAAAATATAATTGGCAGCAAGCTCCATCGATCTGAAAGCTCAACTAAGAACCATCTTAGTAACCAAATCACCAAGAGCGGGGCCTGCCATTCTTGACCCATGTAAAGTTACTATCTTTTACTTTCACCTGGATCTCTTTTTAAGAAGGGAAAATCAAGGCTGATAAAGTGGACATGTTTCTGAAGAACACAGATATGGACATCACAGAGACAGAACGTAAGGATCTAAAACAAAGCCTGCCGGTTTCTGGTAAGCATCTACCAGTTTGCATCAGAATGGCAAAGCTGTTAAAACACAGACTCCGAAGCTCTGTTTAATGTTCATATTATCTTAATGTTTTCTCTGCGCCCCACCTTCTTCCTCTATATAAAAGCATATTAAGAATATCTAATTAACAAAGTTTTATGAGAACCAAGTTATATCACTTCTATCATTAGTATTATCCTATTCTAACCTTGTATGATTAAGTATGCAAAACTTCAAAATGCTTATGGACATCAAACCACTTGGGAAAAAAAAAAAACTTTGAAAAGAACTCAAAACTTAAACTGGGCGGGGCAGTGGTGGCACATGCCTTTAATCCCAGCATTTAGGAGGCAGTGGCAGGTGGATTTTTGAGTTCAAGGTCAGCCTGGTCTACAGAGTGAGTTCCAGGACAGCCAGGGCTACACAGAGAAACCCTGTCTCGAAAAAAAAAAAAAAAAAAAAAACCTTAAACTGGGATGACAGCTCAGTAGATGAAGTGCCTTCCACACAAGCCTGAGGACTTGAGTTTGGTCTCCAGAACCCACAGATAAAAACTGAGTATTGGAGGTGGAGAGATGGCTCTGTTCATCCAGAGGACCTGGGTTCAATTCCCAGCACTCACATGGTGGCTCACAGTTATCTGTAACTCCAGTTCCAATGACCTTTCTGGCCTCCACAGGCACCAGGCATGCAAGTGGTACACTGATGTACATGCACACAAACACCTGATAACCATTTTAAAATTAAAAGTTGAGTATTATAGCATACACTCACAAGCATAGACTGGCTTGTACCTTGGGCTCCCTGGACAGCTAGCCTAGAATAACCTTTAGTGAACTTTAGTCCAGATAAAGGTATTGCCTCAAAAATCAAGGTTGACAGCATCTAAGGAGTCACAACCATAGTTGTCCTTTGGCCTACATGCAGACACACACACACACACACACACACACACACACACACACACACACAAGTAAAGTACGAGCAAATTCTTCCTTTTGGCATTTACATCAAGATGATAAGTTATTTTGCTGTGAATTCCATATCTGGCTGAGGTGTCACTAGAAAGGGCCAAGATGAGGCAAGGAGAAACAAAGCAAGCAGGGACAGTGCAAAGGAAAGTATACAAGCAATTTAAAGATAAATCAAAATGGTGGTGGAGAAACAAAGACTAGCTTGTAGGGATAAGGATCAAATCTCTCCAAAAGGATTCAAATTTGCAGAGACTATTTTCTCCCAACAATATAAAACAGAGACAAAATTTCAAAGAATAGTACACCACCTATTTGATTCCTTGTCATTGATCAAGATACAAGTAAGACTGATCAGCATGTTGTAGTGAAACCCTCTTTTCCAAGATCTGGAAAAACACTGTGATTCATATGCATGCATACATACATACATACATACATACATACATACGTGCATTAATTTATTTTTACCAGTTTTAAAGAGGCAATATAAAACATTACAAAGAAAGAATTACTTCCCTAAATTAAATTCTCAATTGTGCCACTTGTTTCATTTCTAGTTATTTTGATCTCTTGAGATTTTCATACATGAGTAATACTGTGTAGACATAATTTATATTTTAAATTTTGTCTTTTACTCCCATGTAAATGGCAGGTAGATAGCCATTAAAAACAGACCTCCAAGTATCTGGTATAGAAAAACTGCGCCACTAATATGTGACCTTAATAACTTGTATGTATAATTCAAAGCATTGGTAAAGTCCATACAATTTAATTATAACATTGCGTGGATTGTGAATGTGAGCCAACTGTCTATGAGTAGAAATTTTCTTCAAGTATTGAAATGTAATGTGAACTCCTTTTAGAATGTTGTTCCTGTGGTCAGGATAACTAACAGAGGCTCAGCTAAGATTAAAGAGCTGAAGAACAAGTAAAAACAGAATGCATCTCCTTTCCATAGCATTCTTTTGTGGCTAAATGTTCCACCAGCTGAAGGCTGCACTGTCAACACAGCTCCACTGTGGAATTAAAACCTCTTCCGTTTCGCAATCATAGAGAAGAGTGCTGTGACAACTATAAGTCCTGCTCATTTCTGATCTTTATTCTGATTGCTTGTTATCTTGCAGCTAATGGGAAAATCGACATAAGAACTATGATAAATGAAGCAAACAGTTACACAGGTCAGTGATGAGTTCCTACCGAACTGAAGCCTTCAGAGCATTGTAATAATTTGCGTTCTGTTGTTTTTCCACACTGCTCTGAAATTAGACCCAGTAGGAAAAAAAATCTTACATTGCATAAATTTGGCAAAATGTGGCCAAAACAGTACAAATAAAATACCTACAAGTCTATGTCTTAGTAAGAAATCCTGCATTCTATAGAACCTGTGCTCCTAACCTCTCTGTGAAATAGGCAGGCTCAGTAAAGGGCACTCATAATTTTTATATGATTCAGTTAACACTATCAACACAAAACATTAATGAAAGCATAAAATGCATTCTTAAAGGATTATTTATACTAGCCATGGTATGTGTTGATTTTACAGTAATAAAGCTGAGTTTAGTTTTTCTAGACCCTAAAAAGAGCCTGTGTAAATGGCTGCTAAAGGACATGGAAACATCCCGAATTCCCCCACCCAGAGCAGCGTGGAAGGACCGTGCTCTGCTTCTGCTACTCAGCCTAAAATCAGAGAGAGCTAACGTGTCCACCCCTCACTAACTATGTCTGACTTTTTAGGGGAAAAGATTGATGTCAGCAATCTGAGAAATCTGCTAAGAAGCATGGGGCTTGAGTTCACTGATTCGGAGTATACAAAGCTACTGAGAATGCTGCCGGTGGACAGTAAGTCTTAAAAAGCCACTGAGTCTCCAGACTGTAATTTAACAAGCCTGAGAAGGAAATGCACATTTTAGAATTCAGTGCCTAGAAGGCCTATACCATTTAAAGAATATATTATAAAATAAATGGCTTGTAGAAAGGATGAGACAGAGACTAAGGCAGCAGCCTACAGTGAAAAATTAGAGGCATGACAGTGCAGCCCTTCACTGGGAATGATAGCAGCAACGGAGCGAGTGACAAGACCAAGTCCGTATATCATTTGGGTATGTGCAATAAGATTGACACAAGTTAGGATGGCTAACAAAACAAATACGGCAAAATGAAGAGAGTTGGGAGAATTCTTCACACCGTATTTGCCCTTTCTATAACTCTGAAACTGCATCTAAATAAAAGGTTAGAATAAAGAAATACTGGCTGCGCTGTAGAGGCTTGGTTTGAGGGCCACAGAACTCTTCTACAAACCTGTCATGATGAGATTACAATTTTACTATAATCACGGTACAATCCACGTGATTGCTGAGTCTCAGGAGTTGTCATATGTAAATGACACGAAGCAGTAAGTGAACTGTTTCAGGTCTCTATTTTGTCTCCCACCAGTTTTATATTTTATATTCTTCTAAGGGCTAAGGGGACTGTAGCTCTGTGGTAGAGTGCTTCCCTTGATTGCATGAGGCCAGAGGTTCAATTCCCAGCACTGCCCAAAAAATAAAAAAATAAAAAAGCCATTTTGTTCTGGAATCTTAACCAATTCATGTATATAGAATCTGGGAAGTGTTTTCACATAATTGGAAAACTGTTCTGTCCATCCATAGCCATGTTCACTTTCCTTCCCATCAGACATTCCTAGGCTGGTCTTCTTGGTCCTCCCAGCTTGTTAGGATTGTTGCTTACATTTTATTTTCTTCCTGAGGATTCTCAAACCTGCCATCTTTAGGCTTCTGTTTACTGACTCCCATTTCTATCTTAACTTCTGTTCCTTTCTTTTTGTGTTTAGGACTCTTAAGTGCTCTGTTCTTTGGGATGGGTGATTGAATCTATTTTTATTCTTTGCTGTTTTAACATTCT
>JADRCD010158345.1:2879-26363 GCA_019843815.1 Montemys delectorum
TTTTTTTTTTTTTTTTTTTTTTTTTTTTTTTTTTTTTGGTTTTTCGAGACAGGGTTTCTCTGTGTAGCCCTGGCTATCCTGGAACTCACTCTGTAGACCAGGCTGGCCTCGAACTCAGAAAGCCGCCAGCCTCTGGTACCCGTGTTTTTAATCTTCCCCTCTGTGAGACAATGAACTCAGAGTCACCATCCAAGTTCTTGGTCATGTACAACTGTTCTATTGCCCTCAAAACCTTACAACAGTAGTACCCTTAAATAATCTCGTATTGTGTCTTTGCAAGTTTAAGCCACACTAGACAGAACACACAAACAAAAATCAAGAAAAGCAAAAACACCCTGTTACCTTAGCTTTCCTTTCCCGGTCAGCTGGGGTGTCTGTCCAGACTGATCGGTCTCCAGATTTGTCATCTGCTCTTCTCTTAAAGGTTCTTGGCCCAAGACCAAAGTCTTTCATTTCTGGTGGAAGCTCAGTCATCCATGACTCTCTTGTAATTGGCTTAGATGAGTCCTGTGTGAGAAAGTAAGAAACAAGGTAGTCATGCTTTGAGTTCCAGCTCTGGGGAGACAGGCTAGCGGATTTCTGTGTTCAAGACCAGTGCTAGCTACATGTTGCTTTCTAGGCTAGCCAGGACTACACAGTGAGACCTTGTCTCAAAACAAAACCCCAAAACTCCACACACACACACACACACACCATACACATGCTCGAACATTCTCTGCTACTACTTAGTGGGTGGAGAGTTGGCTCAGAGGTTAAGAGCACTTGCTGCTCTTGCAAAGAATGCAGATTCAGTTCTTAGCCCCTACAGATGGCTTACAACCAGTTCCAGGGGATCTGATTCCCTCCTTTAACCTCGTCAGACAGAGACACGGACTTGGTATGCATTCAGGCAAAATACTCATATGCATAAATCAATAAAAAACTTAGAAAACTTACATCATCTCCTTTGGTCAATTTTTCCTTCATTCTCCGGGCTCTTTTTTCAAACTCTGTTGTTACGCTATAGTTAACTGGTCCTTTTGCGGGCATTGGGCCAACAATATCCTCATCTTCACCGCTCTCTGCTTCCTTTAAAACAAGACAGTATCTTTAATCTAGGAAGAGACTAATAGGTTACAATGATCTTACATTACCTGGAATTTAGCTGAATAGATTACACACAAGGAATAAGGCAAGAACAAAACAACACAACAACGAAAAAACACCAATGAAAACCCCATAAAACACAACAATGCTGGCCCATCATTGAGTAATGAGCTTTCCCTCGGCTTCCTTTACAATGACAGTTCCATAGCTCGTGGACTGTCTGTCCCATGTCTCTTCCTATGCCATCAGAGTCTCTCCCTCTCCTTCCCTCCCTCCCTGCCTCTCTCTCTCTCTCTCTCTCTCTCTCTCTCTCTCTCGCTCTCGCTCTCTCTCTCTCTCTCTCTCTCTCTCTCTCTCGCTCTCGCTCTCGCTCTCGCTCTCTCGCTCTCGCTCTCTCGCTCTCTCTTGCTCTCGCTCTCTCTCTCGCTCTGGGTGGTGCTGCTGGTAGGAAGCCAGCTTTTGCATATGGTAGGCAGGGTGCTACCACTCAGTTACACCTCCAGGCTCTCAGCCCTCTGATTAACGGACAAAGATCTGGCCTTAGAATCTTTTTCACATAGCGTTCCTGGTATTTATTTCCAATAGGTCAGAAATGACACGCTTGAAATCTATTTTATTCTCTATACATAAAATGCTCTTTGGGATTATGACAAGTGAATCATGGTATTATCATCAGCTTTTGTGAAACAAGAACTACATAATGGATTCCAAAACACTGATGCGGATGCATCCATTCAGTTCACAGCACGGCTTACTTACTACAAAGACAAAATGGTGCTGGATTAACCGCGTACCTCTTGCTCTCTGAGTTTTAGATTTGGTATTTCTTTGACTGAGCTAACCCTTCTACCTTGTCTTCGACACCCGAGAGTCTCTTTTCTACATTCTGAACTCTGATGGTGAGGCTTAACTCTGATGTGGTTTGACTTGCTAAATGTTTCAATTCCAGTTTCATTTCCATTTGGGTTCTCTTTAGAGTGATTCTATTTCTTTGTTAAATTCTCTTTTTAAGTCTTGAATTGTTTTTATTAGTTCATTCAACTGTTTGTATTTTCACAGACTTTCTTGAGGGGTTTACTCATCCCTTCCTTAAGGTCCTTGAATAGATCCATAATTGCTACTTTAAGGGCCTTGCCTTAAGCTTCAGCTACATTGCATTTCTCGGGGCCTATTGTAATGGGGCCACTGGCTTCTGGTGGAGGCATGCTGTTTCAGCTGTTTATGTTCCTGTTTTGTACCAGAACTCAGGCATCTGGAGATAGTATGTCTTGGTGTCCATATCAGGTCTTGTCTTTGTTGGGTGGGCTTTCTGTTCTCTGCTTGCTCTGTGGATATTAGGAGGTGTGGGTGGCTGTGCTTCTGCAGGGTGCTGGGTGAAGAATGGACTGTAGATGGGCTAGGAGGAAAGGCTAAGAGGGGCTGTAGTAAAGAGCTGGGTATAGGGTCCACGTGAAGAGGCAAGTCCTCAGAGAATGTAGGTGGGTAGTCAGAGAGGCTCCTGCAAGCAGGCTGCTACAGGACTAAGAATGGTCTAGATAGGTCCTTATGGAGAACAGAAGGGACAGTGAAAACTGCCCCCAAATCCCAGCCCAGTGTAGCCACTGGGGCCCCCTAGTAGGTGTTCAGCTGACACAAAAGAGTGGATGGCCTAGAACTGCACCCTGTTCTGAAGTCACACTGATGAACAGTTCCCAGGTGTGACTCTGTGGCAGATGCTGTGACATCTCAAGGCTTGTCTCTCCCTGCCCTCATCAGATTTATTACAACAAACAGCATGCGTCCTCTGGTTCTTCTGACAGCTTCTGCACCTTAGTTTAATTTTTATGAGTTCACAGGATAAGGAGTTCATCTATACCCTTTTCATTTCCCCTTTAACCCAACAATTGCTTTCTATCTGGGGCTATTCTCCTTAAACTCATACAAGTACAATTAAAATAATTTTATTCCTGCTCTTGTGGCTTACTTTGAAATGCACACACACACACACACACACACACACACACACGCACACATGCACACAAACAAAAGAATAACTGTGGTGGGCTCTGGCATTCAATGCCACAGTTGATTCTTACAATAAAACTCTGAAATATTCTTGATTTTTTTTTTTTCCGTAGTGAGGAAATGGAGCTTTAAATCAGTCTATTAAGAGGAATAGGGAACTTACATCAAGTTTTAAAACTAGTACCTAAGAATAACCCTTTCAGGACCAGGGTTCTCTGTACTCTCACAAGAATGTGTCCATTTTCTTCTTGACTCATGGTGTAACCTTAAGTATTTACCATTTAGCTCTACAGTAGTAAACTGTGCTGTTACAGACATCTTCAGACTTTTATTAATAATAATAATAATAGTAATAATAATAATAATGTGTGTGTGTGTGTGTGTGTGTGTGGGTGTGTGTGTCTAAGTCAGAGGACAACACTACAGAGTCACTGCTCTCTTGCATCTCAGGGATGGAACTTAGGTGGCCAGGCTTGTGTAGCAGGCACCTTTACACACTGTGCCAGTTCATCAGCCCACGACTATTATCTTAAATGTATTTGTAATTTTCTATAGCTAGATACCTTTGTGGCATAAAGTATGCAAATATAAAGCATATGATGAACCTTTAAAATAGAAGTATTTCTATTTATGTGTGTGCTTTTTTTTGTGTCTGTATTCCACATATGTATGGATGTACACTGAGGTCAACAGGTGACATTGGATCCCCTAGAGGTAGAGGTATGCCTAGTGTAGGTGCTGGGAACTGAACTTGGGTTCTCTGCAAATGCCCTAACTGTGGAACTATTTCTCTATGATGATCTTTAAGTTTTAAAAAACATTAGCATTTGGGGCCAGGCATGGTGGCACATGTATTTAATCCCAACACTTGAGAGGCAGAGGCAGGTGGATCTCCATGAGTTCCCCCCTGCTCTACATAGTGAGTTCCAGGATAGCCATGGTTATGAAGAGACCCTGCCTCAAAACAAATGAGGGTGGGGTGTTAATGGGTGGGTGAGGTACCTATATTGCGTTGAGGTGGGAAGAGCCTCCCACTGGTGGCACCATTCCCTAGGCAGAGGATTTTAATGGGTAGCAGTTTCCTCCAAAGTTAAAACCTTCCACCTTAAAAGCAGAAGTGAAAAGTATTGAAAACATCACCCTTCAAAGACAAGGAGCACAAACCCTAACACCAGACTTTCTGGCTTTGTTAAGACTGACCAGGTACAAGAACAGCTTTTACTTCATCTCTGGCTGTTCTACTCTCACAGTAAGCTGACAATGTGTTAAGAGATTGATATTTGGAGTCTCCTATCACATGTGGGCCACATGATCACAGATACCATTCAAGTTCTGAGTTTGTTATACATTTTATTTTTTAAACAAAAAGTTTCCAAACCTCTGAGTTGAAGAATGATGACACTTGCCCTGGAGTCTCTCTGCCTTTGCCATTTTTCTGTGGAGACTTAATGAAACCCGGTGGCAATGCGGGACCTATTATAGGCCTGAAAATAAAATATACCATTATTAACCTCTCTTGATTTTAAAAAGCTATTTTCAGAATAAAAGTTCATAGTTAAAAGAAAGCCAGATAATAACAAATGTTGAAAGTAAGAATTTTTTTGTAACATTATTTTCAGTAGTATTAGTAATTCTCTAGTAGGTGTTTAAAAATCTAATTTTGTACCTGTTATGTCCTACTTAATTTTTAGAAAAAATATTTTTATTCATCTATGGGTATGTGTGTGTCACAGTATGCATGTGGAGGCCAGAGGACAAATTTAGGGAATGGATTCTCCTTGTACTGTGAACTCGGGTTCTCAGGCTGTAGGACAAGTACCTTCATCTGTGACGTCATCAACTAGATACTAATGCATACAGTTTCAAGCTTCTTGGTACGACTATCCTCATGAGGGCTTTTCCATCTTGTGCTTTGTCTTCCATTCTGTTTTGATATTTGCTAGCCACTGAAAACTTCCACTGGGTCTTATAATTACAGTCAGAACTACTTAAGTAGAAAGTGTTTTCTCCGAAGGACGTCTACAGCAGGCACACACAATAGATGCCAGCAGTTAGTGGCAACGCACCACAGCAGTACAAACCTACACACAGTCCTTGCTAATAATCCAGTAATGGCACAGAAGCACAGAAGGATGCAGCTGGTCCACTGTGCCCCACAGAGGAAGGAGAAGGTCCTGTGCCAATCACACTGCACTTGGTTGCATGCATATAGTCCCTTCAACAACTCTTGTCCATGTAATAATTAATAGCCAAGATTGACACAAGCAGTGAGGGGCTGAGCTGGAGTCTAAGCCCTGGACTTTCTGATGTCAAGTCTTACCATTTTTTGAGTTGCATTACTACCCTATTCTTGGGGAGCTATCATCAATACAAGAGGGAACAGCCTTGATCCTGAGCCTTTGCTAGAAAGGAAAACCTACTTTCTTCTCATTTCATACTTTCAGTCCCTTCATCCGATTTTTCCTTGTGTTCTTGCTGGTTAGTGTTGGCTTTGCAGATGCCACTGAAATCCTTGGCTGGACTTCCACGGGGTACATGTTGACTTGGAGTCTCTCTGATAGGCTTCTTGGCAGAAATGAAACAGTATTGAGAGTCAGCAGTTCTGACATCTTCATAATCTTGTCTTGGTTCATGAACCATGCATATAATAGTTTTGTTTATGAGTGGGTACAGTTTCAGATTATCAGAAAGATTCAATTAGCTGCCATTTACAAGCTACAAGGAAATGTTTGAGTTTTTTTTTTCTTAAGTATAATCCTTACCAGAGCCACACAGACATTAATTGTTCAATTTTATGACTTTAGAATTTGTGGAGAAAAAATCCACAGTAAAGTCTTACAAGACAGTAAATACTCCGGGTCAGTGAGAAGGCTCAGTGGGAGGGCTCGGTGGGAGGGCTCGGTGGGAAGGCTCTTGCTGCCAGGCTAAGGACCTGAGTTTAATTCTGGGACTCACAGATAAGAAGGAGAGAACTGACTCCCACAAGCTATTCTGTGACCTCCACATGTGCAGTGGGGTCATGTGTGACCCCTCCCTACAAATAAATAAAATGTAATAAAAAATTTAAAATATTAAAAAAATTTAGTAAATGCTGAACAGACATGGCATTCTGCAGTTGTAGCAGAGATTTTTTTTTTATTTTAATAATATATGCTATTTATTTCACACATGGATTTTATTGTCCGAAATGTTTTTTTTTAATTGAAAATAGCTTTTTTCCATATAATATATCTGATTATGGTTCTCCTCCCCCAACTCTCCTCAGATCCTCACCACCACCCCCCCCAACCCATCCAAAGCTACACTATTTCATTCTCCCTCATTAGAAAATAGGCACCTAAAAATAAAGTCAAACAAACAAACAAACAAACAAACAGAAAAAAGCGTCAAAGAGAAAGTACAAGAAACACATCCAGATGCAGACCCACACATTGGCACACACAGAACCCTTATAAAAACACAAGATCAGAAACCATCACATATGAACAAAAGACCTGTAAGGTTAAAAAAAAAAAAAGCTAGACCATGCACCAAATGTAATTTTCAAGAAAAGGACTGCCATAGATTAAGTACAAGTTAAAATGTACTTAATCCAAAATGCTTAGGCCACAAGCACTTCCAATTTCTGATTTTGAATTATTTACGTATACATAATGAGAAGCCTTGGGGAAAGAGTCTCAAGTCTAAACATGAAAATTCATTTGTGTTTCATATACACTTTCTACACATAGCCTAGAGGCAATTGTATATAGCATGCTAGGTGGTAATTATACACCTAAAAGAAGCTGTCTTGTGGAGTCATGCTGG
The DNA here is from genome assembly GCA_019843815.1 of Montemys delectorum. Taxonomy (NCBI): domain Eukaryota; kingdom Metazoa; phylum Chordata; class Mammalia; order Rodentia; family Muridae; genus Montemys; species Montemys delectorum. The sequence continues at coordinate 9,777 of JADRCD010158345.1, forward strand.
CTGCACTCAGTATCTGGAGGCACGTTGGAGTGCAGATTTTCAACTGAGAGACTGCCCATCTATAATGGGTTCTTCTGGAAGGAATTCTACATTGCAGGGGCCAGTAACTTACCTATGAAAGGTAGAAATGGACCCTAACTTTTAGGCTTTGAGAGCCACATCTGTGGACTTGGATCATATGTACTACTCTTAAAAAAATGTAAAAAAAGCATTATTTGTTTGGGGATGACACACACAAAATGGCAGTAGACTGGTAGTCCTGCTACACTTACAAGAGACAGAGTTACATGGACATTTGGAATTGGCATGTGAGATCCTAAACTGTGACTATGAAAAGGAACAGCCACCTCTTCCACACAGGCAGGCATGTGGCATGCATTATACTAGAAAACCGGCATGTACTCCCTGAGAAGTAGTTTTGGAGATAGTTTCAGAACCAAGCACATTTGTCTTACAGTGTCCTCCAAGACCCCTTGTCCTGGGACAGGGGGATGGGGGATGGGGGCGGGGACGACATTCTGCCTGCTTTCTCTTGTCCATCAGGGGCTCTAGCTGACTGTTTTCCCAGTGCTCCTCCAGTCCTCGCTGCACGATGAAGTGAGTGGGACTTGATGCTCACCTCCTAGCTACTGTTTTAGTCTTCTAGTCTCCATTGCTATTTACTTAAAAAACTTTTGTGGGCCAGTTTCCATATAAAACAATATAGTATTATGAACTTTAAAAGAATGGCTGACAGGGCTGGAGAGATGGCTCAGTGATTAACTCTGACTGTTCTTCCAGAGGTCCTGAGTTCAATTCCCAGCAACTACATGGTGGCTCACAACCATCTGTGATGGGATCTGATGCCCTCTTCTGGTGCGTCTGAAGACAGCTATAGTGTATTCATACACACAAAATAAATCTTAAAAAAAAAAAAAGAAAAAAAAAGAAAAAAAGAAAGAAAAAAGAATGGCTGACACAGTCTCATTTATCACCTGGGAGGAGAGTCGTCCTGCTTCTTAAACCCAGGAGGAAGGGCTGGTCCAAAAAACCCATCATCATCATCATCGTTGTCTCTGTCTTGATTTCGCCTCTGCTTTCTGAAAACAAAAATAATGTAACTTATGTTAAACATATCTTAAATTTTTACAAAAACAAAAGCTTTAATTTTGATAGAAAAGATTCAATAGACATATTTAAACACTGAAACAATAAATCAATCTTGCTCCCCACACAAAACAAACACATAAAACAACAGCATGCTATAACAATTCTTAAATGTTTTCTTGGAATTTATCTTCAGTTACTTATTTATCAGGACTGGATCAGCATTGTTTATCTTGTGGAGAATCAAGATCCCACTAAATGAGAAATCTCAAGTCTTTTCAGCCCTTTCTTAGCCAAATGCTTTTATTCCCCCTCTCAGAAGCACTGTAAGTTCCCCTTTCTGACTTATAATCTTGACGGGGCATGAAAAACCTTAGTCATCTGAGAAACAAAGTTCAATTTAACTGCCTGCCCCAGGGTCAGGAAGACTGCATTAGAAAGGAATCGTTTATTTAAACAGAGCATCCATTGCCACACATTACTACAATAAACTGGTTTTCATTTCTTTGGAGACAAGGTCTCACTATGTGGCCCTGGCTGGTCTCCAACTCACAGATCACCTGGCCCTGCCTCTGGAGTGCTAGGACTGAAGGTGGGCACCACCATGCCCAATTAGAATAAGATTCTTTCTAGAAGATGTAGATTGTATGAAATGCCATCTGTAATGACATCTTCCCTGTCCACACAAATGCAAACACAGTGTTCTAGTAGCCAATGTATGAGAGGTGTGATACTGGAGGATATTTGATCACATCGTGAACTGGAAGAATCTGTTTCTAATTGTGGCTCAGCCTTTGATCCTAGAGCCTTCTGTTTGCTGCAAACAAGTACTTGTGGTATGGTCCAGCCCTAGCACATACCTTTAATATGAGATAAATATAGTCAACCCTCGGTCAAGAGGCAGAGCAAGCGATCAGCTGATAAGGGAGTGCACAGCAAGGAGGGTCTTTGAGCAGAAGGGTATTTAAGACAGCCTGGAAAGGGGGCGTTTCCTTCTGGCTAAGGAGAAAGGTCAGCTGGGTGCTTTCTCTGCCTCTCTGAGCTAGTGGTCTCTCACAACAGCATCTGAATCTTCACTTGGTAGTTCGAACGGTAGATGTTTTTGTTTTTAAAGCAACAGTGTAAAGCTTGGTACCCTGTATAATTTAGTGACTTACTTTGCAGCTGGACCAGTGTCATCTTCTTCAGACTCTTGATTTCCTTCTTCAGATAAGGAACTACTGTCCTCGTCACTGTCCGAGGAGTCTGAACCGCAGCTTCTGTAATTAGGGGGCAGAGCTGGCCCTGCAACTGTACAAGTTTGGATGGATGTGTTACAGCCCTTTCACCTAGTCCTCTCCACTGAAATGCTCTTTTCATAGCCACAGCTGGCTAGCATTTACTGTGTACTTATATCTTCTAACTATCTATCCACCTACCAACCCACCCACCCACTGTGGATGTGTGACAGAGTAAATACTCACAAGGAAACAAACATAAAAAGGTCAATTCAGACAAAGTCCTTATATTGAAACAATAAAAACATGTGTCTGTGTAGAAGGGGGCAATCTGGAAGACAGTGGCCAGGGAAGGCATTTGGTAGACTTAAATGATGAGACAACAGTGGCCATATAGCAATCTAAAAGAACGTTCTATACAGGAAGCGTCAGCAGGAGAGAACAAGCTATGAACTCTCTACTGTACTCTCCACCGATGCTGGAGGCTGAGGAGGCTGGACTCTAATACAAAGGAGGAAAGGCTACAAGCTTTGGAGTTGGAGTCTTTGGCTCTGAATCTGTACTTTGCCACTTATTTTAACCTGCCTGTGTTACTTTGTTACTCTGTTAAATGTGGCTGATAAAGTTTAAATCTAAGACCAGGAGTCCTCACTAGAAGGAAACACTGAAGAATGTTACAAGGATGAACCCTGAGGGCATTTACGAAAAGTGCTACACTTACAATAGCTGTCACCATTTATAATACATGCACCATCCACCATCTTTTCTTATTCAGTTGATGGAAGGGTTAAACAGACAGTTTGACCCCCTCACCTCCACGGTACTTAGTTCAGCACATTCACAACACAGAACAGCAACTACTAGGAGCTGTGGGCAGGGAGGTATGGGGGTTTGTTGCTCAAATTTCAGTTCAAGAGATGAAGTGGTAGTGGCGGCTACATAAACAGTATGAATATGACTAATGCTGCTGAAAAGTATGCTTTAAAATAGCTAATGTAATAGGTCTGATAAATATTTTATGAGGACATGAAAGAAAAAAACCTAGTGTCTTAGTTAGGCTTACTATTGCTGTGATGAAACACCATGACCAAAAGCTTGTGTCAAGCTGACAAAAAGATCACTAACCAGCAATAGCAGCGCCTGCATATCCGTGTTTACTGATGGCCCAGTCACAACACGGAGGAAGGAAAGGAAGCAAATTTAAATGTCCATGAACAGATAAATGGATAGCAGAAATATGGTATAAAATACACCATGGGATTTTATTCGGCTGTAAAGAAAAATGAAGACACAAAAGTTACAGGAAAGTGAATATAACTAGAAAGTACTCTATAGTGAAGTAACCTAGTCTCAGAAAGGCAAATACAAAGTGTTCTCTATGTTCATACATGTGTATATTAAGTGGGGTGAGTACAGATATAAGCTATGAAATATAAGCTAGAGAAGAGACCACTAGGGGGTTAAAAGCGGTGTTGACAAATAGGGGATACACATGAGACACAGAAGGGGAAAGGAGGTTATGGGAGATTGGGTGAAGGCTAGAAGAGAGTGAAGGGGGATGGGAAGAAGAATCAAAAAGTTTTGTTTAAAAAATGCATATGAGGTCATGAGGGATGGCTCAGCCAGCAGTTAAGAGTGTACACTGCTGAGGCCCCAAGTTCGGATCTCAGCACCCACATCTGGAGGCTCCCAACTGTCTGTAACTCCAGTTTCAAGGGCTCACACACCTTCTTGTCTCCTCAGGTACCTGTGTTCACATGCGAATGCCCACACACAAATACATAAATGTAAATAATGGCACTCAATGCTTTGTATGCTAATTTTACCAAGTATAAATCAATAAGACAAAAGAAATTTCAATAGGAAATGAGCAAAAGACTTTATCAGAGCACAGCGGTAAAAAATAATAAAAAAATTAGAAAAGTTCAACTTAATTTCTCACAAGGAAATACAAATTTAAATTACCATAAAATACGGCTTCAAAAGACAGAGGGAAAATGATTAGGGAGAACATGGAACAATCAGAATTCCTATACTCACTGAGGGCTTGGATAAGTTGGTAGGATTCTGAAACTGAGAGTATATAACAGATGATAGACAGACAGACAGACACACACACACAGTGCATAGTGGCACTCTACGTAGCTTTTTTTAAACAAGAAACAAAACGGGGGCTGGAGAGATGACTTAGTGGTTAAGAGCATTGACTGTTCTTCTGAAGGTCCTGAGTTCAAATCCCGGCAACCACATGGTGGCTCACAACCATCCGTAGTGAAATCTGACGCCCTCTTCTGGAGTGCATGAAGACAGCTACAGCGTACTTATATATAATAAATAAATAAATCTAAACAACAACAAAACAAAAAACAGAATCTACCCAAACTGTCTGTTACCTGTACAATACATAGGTAAAGAAATTGCAGGGGATTTGATTTACCCAGTGGAATTCACTCACACTTCTTCAACCTAACTGAGTAGAAATCTCCTTCCTAAAACAAAGGATAAAGGGAATTTTTAAAAAATAGCGACACTAGAAATAAGAAGGAAGAATCTGCCAGAGACATTGTCTTTGGGTAGCCAGAAAAAGAAAATCAGATTAACATTCCTTCAGTTATGTTCTTTCCCAAGTAGAGTCAGATCCGGCCTTCAAACTGGAGCAAACACTAAAGATGGAAAAACATGAAAGAGTGTGCGAGGTATTGTTAAGGTGTGAGGTGCATGTTAAGGTTACAAGACACAGTGATATGGTGGAGACTGAAATGTCCACAAATTAGTCGAATAGAATGCGTTAAATATTAGCATAATTGGGAAGAGGAAAACCTCAAGGAAGACGTGACAATGCTCAGGAAGGGGACACTTAAATTGGTATTTGAAGGACGTTTTGTCAGGCATTTAAGTATAACCAGAGCAGCCCCAAAAAGCCTATCATCAAAGCATAAACTCGAACTGTGTGAGCACTGGGCTGCTGTGTAAGATGAAATAATAGAATGAGGCTAGAAGTCAGGCCGGGGAGAAGAGAGGCACAGGATCTTTGGTAAGAATCTTCTAAATCTGAAGGTATAGAGATACTAAGTTCTAATTCGGGCTTCATCACCGACTAGCTGTGTATCTTAGGCACCGATTCTTCAGCCGCCGTCATCATTTATAACAAATGCACCATCCATCATCTTTTTTTACACAGTTGATGGAAGGGTTAAACAGACGACCGGACAACGATTGATCAGTTAGCACAGTCTTGTTCGTATTAACAGCAAATTGGAACCGTATAATCATTTTAATGATGATCAGGTCCCAAACACTCCTGCGTGCCCAGCTTGCCCCCCAGGGTGGACCGCGCCCACTCCGCGGTGCTCGCCGACCCTTCCAGCGAGTGCAGACGCCCGCTGCTGCTCACCCGGGCTCGGGTCCCGCTCCTCGTCCTCGACCGTCGCGTGCTCCTTGAAACCTGGCGGCAGTGCCGGCCCGATCAGGTCCCTAGCCATTCGCTGGGACGCACAGTCACTCAAAACCCAAGCCAACCTGCACACGCAGTTCAGTTAAACCCAGCCGGGACCGTAGACCAGTATTTGTACCCAAGGCCGGAAGTTTTTCCGGCTTCGTCTGATGACGTAAGCCCGCGATTGGCTCATTGGCCAGACTGCCGTAACGGAAGTGACGCTTATGTTAGTTGCACAATTGCGCTTAGGACTCGCTCCTTGCTAGGTAGCATGGCAGGGCCGGCTCCCGCGGTGTGGCCTTCAGCCCCGGAGCTGACTCCCGCGCCCGGGACTCCGAGCGAAGCTGCGCCGTCGCGGGACAACTGGGTGTACTGGGCCATGCTGTCGCCGCCACCACCTCCTCTGTCGTCCGCGGTGGCGGGGTCGGAGCCGTGCCGGAAGGGACAGCCTCACGTGCTGCCCCAGCCTCTCTCCGGAGCGCTTCCCCCGTTCGATGCTCAGAATCTTCCCGCGGCGCAGCCTGCTTTGGATGCCCAGGCCCCGCTGGATGCTCAATCTCAGTTCAGAGGCCAGCAGGCCTGGAATTTCCAAGCCTCGACACCCTGGTACTGGGGATTGTCTCCCAATGGTTTTCCCGCGTATCACACGTCTATCCACTCTCCGGGTAAGCTGCTGTTCCTTGCGGTCCTCCTTTCCTTTCTCTTCCTTTCCTCTCCCAGCTTTCTCTTTTTGTCTCTCAGCTTTGCTCTGTATTTTTGGAGGCTGGTAATGAATATTCAAAATGTGTCTCACTAGATTTCCCTCCACCTGCTCATCCAAAATTTATTAATTCAGCCCAACTATAAAACTACTTACATAGCAGTCAACAATATATACAACAATCCTTACCTTTTGGGAGCTTCCTATCTCCTCAGTGTAGGAAGACAAGATACAGGAGATAAAACTAGGTATTAGAAAGTAATGATTGTATGTATGCATTAGAAAGGGATTGATAAGGGGTGGAGAAATGAGTGGGCGATGAGACTCTGTTGCTCTTACAGAGGACCAGATCTCGGTTTTCAGCATCCACACTAGGTGGCTCTCAACTACCTGTAACACCAACTGTTTAGAGGAGCTGATAACTGTCTTCTGGCCTCCAAGGGTACCTGCACTGCATGCTACATACACATTTTTTGTTTTTAATCTAAGAAAAAAAGTGATTAATAAATAATTGTACCTTTGCAATCTTAAATGAAACTCTTTTCTTTTTTAGGTACACATTCTTATTTTCCACGATCACATGATGCAAAATTCAATGACTTCAATTTGTCTCAAAACAGAAAACAGAAAAAGAAGGTAATTCCAAGATGATAAATGTGGCATTTTGAACTTTACTGTTACTGCTCCATATGTTATGTTGTAACTGTCAGTGTTTCACATCTGTTCTGGACATGTAGAGCTTTATTAGGGTAGTATGTTTAAGGAACTTAATTATAAGTAAAATGTTGAAGCAGAATAGTATTGAAAAATAAATGATGAAATTATAGGAAAAGAAAGAGAACATTAAAACTGCCTCGGTACACTGACGTAGTAGAGGATTATGCTTACAAATAAATGTGAATGTTAAAACCAGTAAAGTTTAAAACCTGGGGGTTGAAGGATCCTTTTACAGTGGTTGCGGACCAGATATGCTGCATATCAGATATTTACATTACAATTCATAACAGTAGCAAAATTACAATATAAAGTAGCAATGAAAGTAATTTTATGGTTGGGGGTCACCGCATGAGGAATGTATTAAAGGGTCACAGCATTAGGAAGGTTGAGAATCGCTATTCACAAAACTATGAAGATTGGGACTAACAGCTGGGTTATGAGCCGACTGGAAATCCCAAATTTTTCTTAACTGAGTTGGAAGTCAAATTGTAATGACAAATCTTTTCTTTTTCATAATCTTGCTTTTTTTGTTTTTTATTTTTTTTGTTTTTTTTTTGAGACAGCTCTGGCTGTCTTGGACTCAATTAGTAGATCAGGTTCAGCCTGCCTCTGCCTCCCTTTTTCTAGTGCTGAGATTAAAGGTCTGAGCACCATGCTCAGCCATCTTGTTGCTTTTTAGGGTAGAATCATCGGTGAAATAAAAGCAGGGCCCCCTCTCACCCTTTTAAATTCACGCTATAGTCTAATGTTTCTAATTTAGTAGAGTTTTACATTTACCCAAGTTGCGTGCATGTCTTAAATTCAGACAGGATTTATTGTGTTATTAATGTTTTTGTTTGTACTAGTTCTAAGTTTTCCATCTGGGTATTTGTCATTGTTATGAAAGCCTTTCTTTTCCTTATTTTACATTTATTTTGCTGGGGGTGGGTGTGTATGTGTGGGGTTAAGAAATAACTTGCAGGTGTCAGTTATCCTATCACGTGGGTCATGGGGATTGAACTCAGGTCCTAAGGCTTGGCAGCAGGTGCTTTTACCGGCTGAGGCATCTCTCTGGCCGGGAAACTATTTTCTTCAAATGAGGAATAATGCCTGGTTATACTTGACAAACAAATGTTACATTAAAATGGGTTTTCTTTGTGCCAGCCTGAACCTAAGTTACAGACCGGGTTCCTCCTCTTTGTTTAAGTCACACAGTTAAGTTAGAGCAAGTTGACTAATGTCTAGAACACAACATTAGTGGCCTTTTACTGTGAAAACTGTTAGTGTTGCACGAGTACAGCTTATCAACAAACAGTCCATTTAATGTTAACAGTAGCATAACACTTAAAACATGGAGATGACGTCCCATGTCAGTTTGTGGTATAGTAATATGCTCTATGAGATGCTTGATAGTGCTTGACAGGTGCTGTATCGAATCTTCATTAGGTCTCCAACTTGAAATCTGTTTATAGTTTGCATTAGCTCTTTTTAGATTTAAATTTTGCTTATTGTGCTTGACTTTTGCTATATTGATTAAAAAAAAAAGTAGGGGTGGGGAGTAGGGAAGCCTTCCCACTCCCAGGGGTGTGTTTTAAAACAAGTCAGATGTGTATCCTGGAGTCATCATGGTTGGTTCAACAGAGATTGCCCACCACAGTCTTAAACTGCTTCTTTTGCTTTGCAGAAAAGAAAGGAACCGGTTTTCCACTTTTTCTGTGATACCTGTGATCGTGGCTTTAAAAATCAAGAAAAGTATGACATACACATATCTGAACATACAAAAGTAGGTTTTTCCAGTTGTTCTGAACTGTTACAGAGATGACCTTTAATTTGTATTTTTGGTAAAAGTGCCAAACTTACTTTTAACTCATAAGTTAGTTTTTAAAGAAAGAAATGTTTGATGACTTGACACATGGGGACAGTACCTGGGACTTGGGGTCTGGGGTGGGAGCCCACTGCTTCATGGGAGGAAGAGCTGTGGTAACATTTGCATATGTGCCCCTCTATGACTACCGGGGAGGGAAGAGAGCTGTGCCTCCCCTGTGGTCACCCTAGGAGCCTCTGAGTGCTCACCCTCTGTAGCTGTGCATTGTGATGTATCATAGCTTGCTGTCCTCTAAATATAGTCCAGACACTAGATGATTTTAAAATGTAAGTCATTTAGAATGGTTGGAAAAGTTTTGTTTTTCTTTTTTCTTTTTTCTTTTCTTTTTTTTTTTTTTTTTTAATGTGGAACGCTTCATGAGTTTGCGTGTCATCCTTGCACAGGGGCCGTGCTAGTCTTCTCTGTGTCGTTCCAATTTTAGTATATGTGCTGCCGAAGCAAGCTCTTGTTTTTCTTTTTTCAAAGGAATTTCTTGTTTTGGATATATTCATTCTCAGGAGTGCTTGTCACTGTTCGGAATTAGGAACATTTTAGTTTCATTCAAATGGGGGAGGAAGTGAAACTGGTGGCTGTGCCAGTCTTTTCTAAGTGCAGCTCTGTTTCAGAGTGATCCTTGTTTGCTAATGGCCTAAGAATGAAGGAATGATGTAGCACAGGTAGAATAATTGTTAGACCAGAGTCTGGAGCCCCCTGGTGGTGTGGATCGTTAAATTGTCCTTTTGTTGTTAAACTTTTCAGTGCCCAGAAGTAGATTGCTCTTTTAGTGCACATGAGAAGATTGTCCAGTTCCATTGGAGAAATGTAAGTTCTTATGGCCTTTTTCACCCTTTTAAAAATGTTTCACTGTGTATGCTAGCAATTAGTAATATTCATGCAGGGTTTTGACTTTGTAAGGAAGTTTTATATCTTACAATATTTTAGTCTCAAACCATGCAAAATCAATCAATATTGGCTCCTCCTAACAATCGCGCTGCCTGCTCAGCACTGATGCTTACACTTCCAGGTTGTGTGCTGGTCTTCCCATCCCATGCTTCTTTTTTTGTTTTATTTTGGGTTTTGTTTTGTTTTGTTTTTTCAAGACAGGGTTTCTCTGTGTAGCCCTGACTGTCCTGGAACTCATACTGTAGACCAGGCTAGCCTCAAACTCAGAAATCCACTTGCCTCTGCCTCCCGAGTGCCGGGATTAAAGGCATGCACCACCACTGCCTGGCTCCTCCCATGCTTCTTAAAATGATCCTGTCTATGGATGCTGGCAAGATGGCTCAGCAGTCAAGAGCTTGTACTGCCCTTCCAGAAGACTCAAATGCATTTCCTGTCACCCACATTGGACAGTAGACAACTGCCTGTACAGGATCCTGTCTTGAGGGCATGCACATGCACATACATTAAAATAAAAGAAAAAACTTGAGAGAAAAATGATCAAACCTACTAACTGCTTCAGTTGTTACCTTCAGTTTTTCTTGGTAAGTTGGTCACTTGGGTATTTAATGTCAATTAAATGTGTTATGTATCTGTGTAATCAAAATTAAACTGCTCTCGCCCTTCAATATCGCTGTTCTAGCTACATGAGAAATAGCACTGATCTAGCTACATGAGAAATGGTCCTTTTCCCTTTAGAGATAAGTTAGAGTGAGAATGGTGGCTAGCTTAAGATATGTTCTGCTTGTAAGTTTAATGTTGAAAACAATGTCACGGTTAGTTAAGATCCCACAGCATGCTTCCTGATGTTCAGCAGGCTTTCTGCCCCTAGATGCATGCTCCTGGTATGAAGAAGATCAAGCTAGACACTCCAGAGGAGATTGCAAGATGGAGGGAAGAAAGACGAAAGTGAGTAAAGAGTTGTTTACTGGGGGAGACTGGGTGTTGCACCATAATGGCCAGGCCATTTCACTGAAAGTGACTGGGCCTCATTTTGTGTTCTTCCATGGTGGTACATTGTGACAGAGAATAGTGTTAGTTGATGGTTTAAAAATAAACATCTTTATTAGGTAGTGAAGTTCATTGACTTATTTTATAATGGTGATACTGAGAAAGAGAACTGTAAGTTATATTGTACGAGGCTATTGAATGTAGTTTGGAGAGAGTTATAGGAACTTTCCAGTTAAATAACAGATATACTACAAAGGGACTATAGGGGCTCTGAAGAGAGTCCATGCCGCCTACTAAATGTTCAGTGGCTGGGGAAATAATGGGCTTCTAATATTTAAAGTGCACAATCCATTGCTATGTTTATTTATTTATTTACTTACTTACTTATTTATTTATCTTTTGTCTGACCACATAGCTAAATGATGTCCTCTGCTACGCAGAATGGGTACAGCAGTGAACAAGATGTACATGTGCTTGTCCTTACCTGTAGAAAGTATAGGACTTGTTCCTGTAATTACTATTTAAGAGATGTGAGCCTGGCCAGGCAGTGGTGGTGCACGCCTTTAATCCCAGCACTCGAGAGGCAGAGGCAGGCCGATTTCTGAGTTCGAGGCCAGCCTGGTCCACAGAGTGAGTTCCAGGACAGCCAGGGCTATACAGAGAAACCCTGTTTTGCAAAACCAGAGGAGCGGGGAGGGAGAGAGAAAGGTGAATCTTACTGTATATATAACATGCGGCTTTACATTATATTAGCAGGGATGGCTTAGTTGATGTCTGGCTGCAGTGTACTTGGGGGAAAATCTGCCTGGAAGACTTGGGTAGAACTGTTAAGATTGATGGTGCACTTTGAGAATCAGTTACTTATGTGAGTTTATTTTCTGTTGCTTTGATAAAATACCCACAAGAAAGTTTAGTTTGGCTTATGGTTCCAGAGATTTAGAGTCTATAATAGCAGAAATGGAGTGGCAGGCAGTAGGCAACTGCAGCAGGAAGCTGGCTGATCACATTGTGCTGGTAAACCAGGAAACAATGTGAGCTAGAAGTGGGGCGAGGCTATCGCCCCTGAAAGTGAGCTGCCAGTGACATACTTTGTTCATCAAGCTTCATAACCTCTTCAGTTTAGTGCCACAATTAGGACCAAGTATCTACATACATGGGTCTTGGGGGCATTTTCAGTCAAGCCACTGTAGTACTGTTCTCTAGAACTAAGCTAAGGGAAGTCAGATACAACAAGAGCTCATTCGCTCGCTTTAAATGTGTTTATTTTGTAGCATTGGGATTGCACGTATGGCCTTGCTCTTACTAGACAAAGATTCAGCCACCATGCCACATTCCCTAACTGTTCTAATTATTATTTTATGTGTCTGACTGTTTTGCTGGTATGTATGGCTACACCACATGTGTGCTTGGTGTCTCAGGAGGCCAGAAGGTGGCGTTGGATCCTCTGGAACTGGAGTTACCAGTGATTGTGAGCCACCATGTATTTGTTGGGAATTGAACCTGAGTCCTCTGGAAGAGCAGCTAGTGCTTTTAATCTCCATTGTCTCGTTAGTTTTAAAACCAGGGCTGGCTGCAGTGCTCAGGCTGTGTTAATTCAGGCAGTAGCTCAGCTTGTTTGACCCTTCTTCCTCAGCCTTCTGAGCAGCTAGGATTACTGCCATGAAGTTAGTCTTCAGAGTTTGAGAAAGCTACCTGAGACTCTTAACCATAGAGCATAGCTTGTGAATACAACATTATATGGCTTTTTTATTTTTACTTTCTTATGACACCTCTCCACAAGTATCAGGGACTTGTTTTTTCTTTGCTTATTTTTGTTGTTATATATTGATTAGATCTTTTCCTTATTATTTTGTATAGAAGGATAAACAAGTAGTAACTCTGTCTGTCTGACACTCAGGGTTTGGAAAGCTCACAGCAGTGATACTGAAGGTGGTTCCCTGCTAGCTGGGATGGAAATGACCTGTTGGACACTAGCTTCTCTCTGTAGTAGTCGATGACTTCGAGGCTGCTAGTCTAGTTCAGTGGTGCTAGCTTCCTTTATAAATGTTGAATTCTTTTGAGGGATGTGGAATGGCTTTCCATCCATAGCTCTGATGGTTGCAGTGAGCCCTTCTGGTCTTCACTGGCGCCTCATCAGCATCTGACCTCCATTGTTCCATTTTTCTTCCCTCACCTGGCAGAATCTCAGCCCTGGCTGGCTATGTTCTGTTCAGAAAGCCACTCAATTGTGATGTACTCTGCAGGTGAACAGGTGGTGCTCGCTCACTTGAGGGACTGACTAGACTAGTGAGAACCTCAGTGTTTTCTTGATTCTCCTGTGGTAGAAAATGAGATGGTCATTTTGTAGTTGTTACTCTGTTATATAAATGACCAGTTATATAGGTAACCTATTGTACAGTTGAAACATTTGCCAAGCTCATTTTCTCTTAGCTAAAGTGTTGAAACCCTTAGAATACTGGTAATCAGGGTTCTAAATGTGGGCTGTGTTTAGGTAATTTCTACATTATTTCAGAGCTTTTGGTATTGGGTAGTCTATTTCACATGGCCTTTTAGACCCTTTGACAACATTGTGGGTTGGTTTTGGTTTTTTTGTTGTTTTTTTTGTTTTGTTTTTTTGCAATTTTTTCTTTGTTTTTCTATTTTAAGACAGACTCTTACTAAATAACCCTGGCTGCTGGAACTCACTATATAGACCAAACTAGTTTCCAACTTATGACAACCCTCCTGTCTCAGTTTCCCAGGTGTTGGGATCACAATCTTATGTCACCAAGCAGGGCTGAACTCCTCACTTGTTCATTTTGTCATGATGCTGCTTCTGCCTTAGAGGTGGACCTCCTCCATCCCTGAAGTCCTGCATACTGGCTCAGCCACCAGACTCCTGCTTCTTTTGGGGTCTTTACAGGAAAACCTTGGCTATCTTTAAATACTGTATCATATCCAGTATTGTCCCATTTTGAAGAGCTATTTTGCATTCTGTGTTCTTGAATAAGTTAAGTACTGGGCCAGTAAGTACATTTTTTTACGTGGCTGTTTATGTCACCCAGTGCCATAGTGGTATGTAAATGGAGCTTGAAATTATCTATCTGTCTGTCTGTCTGTCTATCTATCTATCTATCTATCTATCTATCTATCTATCTATTTGGGTCTTTTGAGAGTTTCTCTGGCTGTCCTGGAACTCATTCTGTAGACCAGGCTAGCCTCCAACTCAGAGATCTGCCTGCCTCTGCCATCCAAGTGCTGAGATTAAAGGCATTTGCTACCACCACTAGCTTTGAAATTATTTTACTACAGATATAGTTTCTTTTTGATACACTAGAAAGTACTTAGAAAAACCTTATAGTCTTATATTTGTGGGTCACGTTTTGAGCAATACCTTCATTTTAGAGAAGTCAAATGAGTTGTACTGATTCATAGTTGTGGTTTGATATCAATAATGTATCTGATTTTTAAGCTTCTGTGATTTTCTTCTTTTTTTAAAAAAAAAAGGTGTGTGTGTGTCTGTGTCTGTGTGTGTCTGTGTGTGTACTTGTTTGTTCTCTCCTACCATGTGGGTTCCTGGGGTGGAGTTCAGGTTATCAGTCTTGGTAGCAGTTGCTTTTATCCTCTGAGCCATCCAGTTGGTTTACTGCTGTGGTTTTTAATATCAGATTCTTATCACAAGACAATCTGTTTAAAAGTTTGCATTCTTAAGTGGCTTTTCTCTCTGTGAAGATGAACTTTGCCCCCTTGTGGACCATACAGGCTTTTCTTTCTGTGAAGATGAACTCTGCCCCCTTGTGGACCATACAAGCTTTTCTCTCTGTGAAGATGAACTTTGCCCCCTTGTGGACCATACAGGAAGTGATTCAAAGAAAAACAATCTCTGTGATTCCCAATGATTTTCAAGTGCTAACAGGAAACCTTAGACCATTTGTTAATGGAAAGTGTGTCTTTTACTAGTTTCTTGGTAATGTTCATCTTGAAGGTTAGAGGTAAACATTTTAAACTTATTGTACATTTTTATCTATTTATATGTTTGTATGTGATATGCGCATGCCAAGGCAAGTGTGTGAATCCAGGTCAGAGGGCAACTTAGAAGTTGGTTCTGTTTTTCCACCAAGTATGTTGCAGGAATTGAGCTCAGGTCATGAGACCTGGCTACAAGCACTGTTATCAACTGAGCCTTCTCATAAGCAGGCATTTTGTAATTGAGAAATTAAATATTTTGCTGTTTATAGCTAAGATCCCCAAAGCCAGAGACTTTCACTCTAATAGGAAATAGTGAACAAATATATGAAGTGCTTAGAAAGCCACGTGCAATTGAAACACTAACAGTGACGCACGGGGATGATACTGCTTAGCCAAAGGGTCTTTCCTTAGTCAGGAAGAGGCTCTGGAAAGCAGATTTGTTTGGGAGGGCTTGCTGTGAGAAGTGAGCTACCTACTTTCCACTCCACACCTAGGGTATAACACACACAGCAAGCAATTAGGATGTTGAACTTTGCATGGAGGGTGTTGAGTAGCTTTGAGCTTGGTGCCTAGCCACCACAGGGCCTGTGTGGTCCGGCTTCTCTCTGTCCTGTCTGCAGGTAGAGAACAGCTGCCGCCCATCCTCCCTGAAGGCTGTTCTCTAAGCACTTCTCATTTTTTACAGGCTGCCATGCAGTGACAATACTGGGATTTTGGTTTCTTTAAAAAACACAGCTGGGCGGTGGTGGTGCATGCCTTTAATCCCAGCACTTGGGAGGCAGAGGCAGGTGGATTTCTGAGTTCAAGGCCAGCCTGGTCTACAGAGTGAGTTCCAGGACAGCCAGAGCTACACAGAGAAACCCTGTCTTGAAAACAAAACAAACAAAACAAAACAAAATACAAAGAGCCCACAAAGTAGCTAAGGCCAGCTCCACTGCCACAGTGCCTCTGTCTTCCAACAGAGACTTTACTCTCCTCCCTCCTAATCATCTTGCAGTTTCTTCTGAGCTCCTCCAAAGTTTATTTTTCCTCAGCATTGCTTTTCCACCAAACTGACACAGTGCCCTGAGAGTCGGGGAAGAGGTCACACTCATCCAAGTGCCAAGAGTCCACTTTGTGAAGCCTTAGGTCACGCTTGCTTTTCACGGATAATCTGTTGGTGACTGCTGTCAGGTTCTCCTCTTGTACGACCTTGCTCTTTGCTTGTTGCGCTTTTTTATAGCCTGTGCAGCCATCATCTCTTCTTTATGGACAGCCACTATTTATGGCTGGGTCCATGCTCTGCACTGTCCTTACTAAAATTCACTACCTTTCCCCATCCTCTCACCACTCTCCAAAGCCATTTCCAGTCTTGTCTCCAGACTATGGGATAACTGACCCACAGTTGTCACTGTGTGTGCCTGCAAGCTAGTAATGCAAATGTCTGTGTTCAGTGCTAGTGACGGTCAGACCTGGGGCATGTGCATGCTAAGCATTCTCCTTCTGAGCTATATCCCCAGTCCAGTGATAGACAGAAGTGGCAGAACTTTACTTGATGTTCCTGATGATCACCAGCCTGAGTGGTGAGAGCTGTGTTTCCCTCCTTCATGTTTCCTATACTATGAAGATTTGTGTCTCGTCTGATTTTAGGGCTAGAATCTCCATACATCCTGTGCTAAGAAATGGAATTTCACTCAGTAGTGTGCATGGCCTAAGATATTCATTCATATCCTCTTTCTCTTTCTCCCTCTCCCCCTCCCCTCCCCTCCCC
>JADRCD010158346.1:0-29029 GCA_019843815.1 Montemys delectorum
GGAGTGGGGCCAGCTGGATCCTCAAAAACAAGCTTATGTGTTGCAGAAAAAAGAGCCGGAGAAGTGACCCAGGCCTTTGGAGGAGCCCAGAAGATTGTGAGTGAATCCCAGAAGTTGGAAATTTCGTTATTTCCACTTGTAGAGTTTTGTTTGCTTTCTTTTGATTCTGTGTCCTGGTTCATCTCTCTTGAAATACCAGAGTATTTATCTTTGATTTTACAGGAGTGCACAGTTGAGAGACTTTGAATTTTGCACGAATTTGGATTCTAAGAGAGATTGGCTACTTTATTTTATTTTTAATAATGGAATGGCAAATTTTATTTATTTAATTTATTTACATTTCAAATATTATCCCTTTTTCCAGTTTCCCCTCTGCAGACCTCCTATCCTATCCATCTTTACCCTGCTCCTAAGAGGGTGCTCCCCCACACACCTACCCACTCCTGCCTCACTGCCCTTAGCATTCCTCTACATTGGGACATCAAGCCTTCACAAGATCAAGGGCCTCCTCTCCCATTGATGCCAGATAAGGCCCCTTTAACTCCTTCAGTCCTTCTGATAACTCCTCCATTGGGATCCCAGTGCTCAGTAAAATGGCTAGCTGAGAGCATCCACATCTTTACTGGTCAGAATCTGGCACAGCTTGTCAGGAGACAGCTATATAAGGCTCTTGTCAGCCAGCACTTCTTGGCATCAACAATAGTGTCTGGGTTTAGTGTCTGCAAATGGGGTGGATCCGAAGGTAGGGCAGTCTCTGGATGGCCTTTCCTTCAGTCTCTGCTCCACTCTTTGTCCTTGTATTTCTTTTAGACAGGAATAATTCTGAGTTAACATTTTAGAGAAGAGTGGGTGGTCCCATCCTTAAGCCAGGGGGCATGCCTAACCTCTGGATATGGTCTCAACAGGTTCTTCCTCCCATTTGTGGGGTATTTCAGCTAATGTCATCCCTGTGAGGTCCTGGGAGGCTCTTGCTTTCCTGGCATCTGGAACTTTCTGGTTGCTACCCCCAGATCCCCCTCTCCCATTCCTACACACCTCTGTTCAATTTCCTAACCCTCTGCACATCTCCTCTATCTCCTCCCATACCTGATTCTTCCCCTCTTTTTCCTCTTCCCCTCTTCTCTTCCTCCCAATTCCCTCCTACCCTCTACTTCCCTTGATTATTTTTCCCCCTTCTAAGTAAAACTGAAGCATCCACTTTTAGTCTTCCTTCCTCTTTAGCTTAAGGGGTCTGTGAGTTGTATCATGGGTATTCCAGGATCTTTGCTTAAGATTGGCTATTTTAAAAAGACTGAACTTTTAATGTGTTTGATTTAGTAAATATTGTGGTATTTTTAAAGTAATAGTTTGTGGGAAAACTGTGATTGTCCATTAATGATATACACATGCAGATTCTGTTCTGCTAACTGCTTTCCTAAGTATTTCTAGTACAAGTTACACTTCTATTCCAAATGAAATAATCTGTCTTGTTGTTTGTAGTAATCAAAATTGGTCATCAACTTGATGTAGTCCAGACCTGCTTTACAATCACAAATTCAAATGTAGAGTCATTCAGTGGAATAAAACATTTATAAAAATAATCAGTACATAAATTTACATAAAATACAAATAAACATCATGAATGCAATATGTTTTTAAATCTAGACACAGGAGAAGGCCTACTTCTATTTCTTTTCCTCACTATTTAATAATGCACAAACCTGGACAAAGTGATACTTGGTAAGAAATGACTGGGAAACAGATGCTGGCAAAAGAGGAAGATTCTAGAGAGCTGCTCTTATATCTTAGCTTTTGAATAAAACTTGAATTACTCCTTTAGATCCATTGTCTGTTACTGTCATTGAATTTTGTGAACCTAGACATTATTTTTATTATTAAATAGTGGTGTTTTGTTTTGTTTTGTTTTTTTTCAGTTGTTGTCTGCCCAAACAGAGTTTTCCTGTATAAAACTGGTTGCCCTGATTGTACACCAGGTTGGCCTTGAACTCAGAGATCTGTCTGCTTCTGCTTCCTGAGTGTTGGGATTAAAGACATTTGTTATCACTATATGACCGTTCTCATTTTTTAACTAGGGATCAAACTTGAGCAAAATGACACTTGGTAAGAAGTGGTGGCCAGAAGGGCGTGTTTGAAGTTGAAATGTATAGTGCCAGCTCTTTCTTACATCTGAGCACTCAGTTCCCACCTGGTAGACAACTTTAAGCTGAAGTCACACTGAAAATAGTAGTCTATGGGTGTAAGCCTGAGGTTTCTTAGCTTGGATCCACATCCTCTCTCTGCTTTCCTGCTGTGAATAGAATGGGGCAAGCTATTGAAAGCTACATGTCTTCCCAATTCAAGAAGGGCTGTATTCCCTCAGGCATAAACAAAAATAATTCTTTTCCTCCTTAATTTGTTTATGTCCCAGCAACTAAAGGAGTCATCAACCTAATAGCACAGTTTCACGGTTCATATTCATGGAGGTTTCTCAAGCAGCCCTCCAAAGCCGCCCTTCACTTTCATGCCATGGTCTTGGTGGGGGCAAAGTCCCATGGTTCCTACCCCTGGAACAGGGTCATGGTTTGAGTCTCCACAAGTGTCCTGTCTGTCTGCTGTAAGCATAAGGCTTGTATAATATACATTTTTATTTTCCTGGGACCAGTACTAGCAGATGAGGACTCCTTCCTTCTGAGGAATGTTCTCCCTGTTAATGTTAATGATTCCATGGTAATTAGAAACTGCAGGAGTCCAGGGTGTGGCTATGGCTCAGCAAAATGTTGTTAAACACTGGGACCCACAGTATAGCCCTTAAGGCTATGGGAAAGCATGCTAAATATATGGATTCAAATTTATATAATTTCTCACACATGCAAAAAATAAGTATGTAATCATATGAATTGTATGAGGGTCTTTGCAGATCTAAAGGAACAAAAGTACCTATGCTGTGAGCCAGCTTGTTAAAAAATTCTTAAGGAAAGAGGTAAGAGATTTAGGAAGTGGCGCTTGCAGAAGATACCACCCAGGTAAGTTTCCTCTCCATGCTTACAAAAGCAGATGGATCCCTGAGATCTGGATCCGCCTAGCACAGAGCAAGGCTGGGTAAAAATGGTAACTTAAGGGCAGGGTCCCACAGAACTAGGTTACTGTCTGTGCGTACCAAAGGGGGACAGATCTCTGAATTCTTTTGTTCTGTTAAGATAAAAAAATGTATGCTTACTATCTCCTAAGAATCAAAGGGGTATGGTTGCTGGAGGTTGGTTTGTAAAAAAATTAAAGGAGAACCTGGAATAAATAATTCAATTGATATGTAAATGAAAAACTGGGCTTTTGGTCTGCATGAGATGAGCTAATAGAAAGTGATAGAAGTTCTTCTTTAGAATTTTTCTCTAAACAGAGCTGAGCTGTCTAGAGAGCAAAAACAACTCTTTAGGAAATTTTTTTCTACCAAGATTTCTGTCTTGGTCAGAAAATCCCATAACTTTATAGCAGCCTTTCTAACTTTAGTTAGAAACCCATGAGCTATCCAGATAGCTTTTCGAATTTTTACTAACCAAGAGAGCTCTCTCAACCAGAGAATTTTTTTTTTTAGAATAGTAAGAAAATGCTGTCTGGAGCAGAGCTGAGGATAACACATACACATACACACACACACACACACACACACACACACAGAGAGAGAGAGAGAGAGAGAGAGAGAGAGAGACAGAGACAGAGACAGAGAGACAGAGAGAGAGAGAGACAGAGAGACAGAGAGACAGAGAGAGAGAGAGACAGAGAGAGAGAGAGAGAGACAGAGAGAGACAGAGAGAGACAGAGAGAGAGACAGAGAGAGAGAGAAAGAGAGAGAAAAGGAGAGAGAGAAAGAGAGAGAAAAGGAGAGAGAGAAGGAGAGAGAGACAGAGAGAGAGACAGAGAGAGAGAGAAAAAGAGAGAGAAAAGGAGAGAGAGACAGAGAGAGAGAAAGAGAGAGAGAAAAAAGGAGAGAGAGAGAGAGGAGAGAGAGAGAGAGAGAGAGAGAGAGAGAGAGAGAGAGAGAGAGAGATTAATTTGAAAAGACATCCCAGCAGAACCTGAGCCACCAGTTTGGACCCACAATCTTGAAGTCATTTGGTTTTGCTGCTCCCAGACACCTCTCTCTGACAATCCTTCTCCAAGCAGAGGCTGGTCCTCAGCATCTTAACAAGACCATTTCCTAATGTGAACACTAAAGAAAGATATTTCATTGATGGGCAACAAAAGAAGGCCATAGACACCAGCCCCAGGAACAGGACCATAAAATCCAGAACAAGGTCACAAATTCCCCTCCCGTAGAACAGCTTGTGGGTAACCAGGAGAATGGGAAGGTATCTTATGCCAGGGTAGATCATCTGTGCTAGACAGTCCTATCTCATCCTGTAGCTAAACATTCACAGCACAGAAATGCAGACCACTGACCACCTGGCACAGGCCAGTTAGAAACTGACATCTGCACCTACCCAGACACTGCATCTAGAAAATTGTCAAAGGAGTTTTAGTTTCCAAACCTTTATTCTTGCCCTTTTTCTTCATTATATAATATCTGTCTGTGTTCAAATGAATGCTAGGCCTGGCAACATGACTCTATGGGCAATAGAGTCTTGATCTTAGAGCATAAGTCATTTGTGTTCTGTTGGTTGTGCCTTTGATCTCAGCACTAAGGTCAAGGCAGAAGTAAGAATAGGACTCCATAAAGCTGCCTTCTGAACTTACATGCATACTGTGGAATTTGTATATGCATACACACATAGACACAGACACTAACGACATACATAGATACACTAAAAATATAGAATAATTATATTAATATAACCTTACTACTGAAAATCATAGGTGTGTCACAATTTGTATTTGTCTTGCATGACTTAGTAAGAATTAAGGTAATTCTGTGCAAAATGCCCAAGTATTGAGTAAATATTCCCTAAATGTTAGTTTTACTTTAGCTATCATTATTACTACTACTATTATTATTATTTGTTTTGATTTTGTGTTATTAATTCCTACAAATAAGGAAACAGGAAAACAGAAACAGGAAAATTGAGAAGTAGAGGAGACTATATTTGAAAACCTTGTCTACATTTCTTAAGACTGATTGAGAGAACAATAATGTAACTGAAGATGAAGAGCTCATTCTAGACAAGGTAGGCACACTAAACTTACCATCGCCAGGGCTTAGCTCATAGATTGTGATCTATTGTTGTCTAATAGGCTTATTGATATATTATTTTTCATTTCTATCATTCTATCATTCCCATGAGTAAAATTACATAATATTAATTTGCCTTTTAAAAAGATAAATTTGTGACATCTTATCCAAAAATAGTAGACATAAAATTAAAGTTTATTGTATGTAACTCAAAGTCTGCAGTGCTTTCTTCTAGTCTGTACACAGGAGCATTACTTTACTTTCATGTTGATGTATCTCTTTAGGAGAGGGTAGGGCAGATAATATGCTTTGTGTTTATGTATGTATAAGAAAATATTGCTAAGACCATTAATTATCTCATTATGTTTCACCAATATCATAAAGAGAATAGATTTCTTTGAAGTATTATAAACGGTGCTGATTCAATTGGCAGTCAACATGTAGAAGAATGCAAACTGATCCATTCTTATCTCCTTGTACAAAGCTCAAGTCCAAGTGGATCAAAGTGGATCAAGGACCTCCACATAAAAGCAGACACATTGAAACTAATAGAAGAGAAAGTAGGCAAGAGCACATGGGGATGGGGAAATTTTCCTGAACAGAACACAAATGACTTATGCTCTAAGATCAAGAATTGACAAATTGGACCTCATAAAATTAAAAAGTTTCTGTAAGGCAAAGGATACTGTCAATAGTACAAAATGGCAACCAACAGTTTGGGAAAAGATCTGTCCCAACCCTACATTGGAAAGAGGGCTAATATCCAATATGTAAAAAAAAATTAAGAAGTTAGACTTCCGAGAATCACATAATCTTATTTAAAAATAGGGTAGAGAGCTAAACAAAGAATTCTCAACTGAGAAATACCAAGAGGCCAAGAAACACCTAAAGAAATGTTCAACATCCTTAGTCATCATGAAAATGCAACTCAAAAACCTGATATTCCACCTCACACCAGTCAGAATGGCTAAGATCAAAAACTCAGGTAACAGCAAATGCTGGAGAGGATGTGACAAAAGGGGCAAACCCCTCCATTGTTAGTGGGATTGCAAGCTGGTACAAGCACTCTGGAAATCATTCTGGTGGTTTCTCAGAAAATTGGACATAGTATTAACTGAGGAGCCAGCTATACCACTCCTGGGCATATACCCAAAAGATACCCCAACATATAACAAGAACACATGCTGCACTATGTTCATAGAAGCCTTACTTACAATATCCAGAAGCTCGAAAGAACCCAGATGTCTTTCAACAGAGGAATAGATACAGAAAATGTGGTACATTTATACAATAGAGTACTACTTAGCTATTAAAAACAATGACTTCATGAAATTCCTAGGCAAATGGATGGAACTAAAAAAATATCATCTTACACCCACCCACAATCCTCATAGAAGCAGGGAGAGAGAGGATATGATAGGGTGTCTCAGGAGGGAGGGAAACCAGAAAGCAGATAACATTTGAAATGTAAATAAAGAAAATATTCAATCAAAAAAATAATCAATCATACATAATCAAAAAAAGAAGGAAAGGAAGGAAGAAAGAAAGAGAGAAAGAAAGAAAATATCATTCTCAGTAAGGTAACCCAATCACAAAAGAACACATATAGTATGCACTCACTGATGAGTGGATATTAGCCCCAAAGCTTGGAGTACCAAAGATACAATTCACGGACCACATGAAGCTCAAGAAGAAGGCCAAAGTGTGGATACTTTGGTCCTTCTTAGAAGGGGGATCAAAATACCCACAGAGGAGATACAGAGACAAAATGTGGAGCAGAGACTGAAGGAAAGGCCATCTAGAGACTGCCCCACCTGGGGATCCATCCCATATATAGTTATCAAACCCAGACACTATTGAGGATGCCACGAAGTGCTTGTGGACAGGAGTTTGATATAGCTGTCTCCTGAGAGGTTCTGCCAGAGCCTGACAAATACAGATGTGAATACTCGTAGCCAGCCATTGGACTGAGCATGAAAGGACTGAAGGAGCTGAAGGGTTTTGCAGCTCTATAGGAGGAACAACATTGTCAACCACCCAATCAACCCAGAGCTCCCAGGGACTAAAAACCAACCAATGAGTATACATGGAACGACCCATGGCTCCAGTAGCATATATAACAGAGTATGTCCCTGTCAGACATAATTTGGAGGAAAGGCCCTTGGTCCTGTGAAAGCTGATGCCTCAGTGTAGAGGAATGCCAGTGTAGGGAGGCGGGAGTGGGTGGGTCGTGGACCCTCATAACAGCATGGTGATGGTGGTTGAGATAGGGGGTTCTTGGGGAGGGGGGAACCAGGAAATGGGATAACATTTTGAATGTAAATAAAGAACATATCTAATAAAAATTTCTAAAAGAATAAATAAAATAACATAAAAGAAACTCTAAAAGCGTTAAAAGTATTTCAACATTAAATCTAGCTTGAATTGAAAAAAAAATGATTTATTTGTGACACAGCTTCAAACAGAAGAAGAAACTTGATACCTTGATTGAATATATCTCTCTCTGTCTCTCTCTCTTTTGACAGGGGGGGGCGTGGAGAGAGGGAGAGAGGGAGAGAGAGAGATTCGGAAACATCAAGTTGTGTGGTCCTTCTCTTAAGGCTCAGGGAATAGAAAGCTCATGGAAGAGGATGCAGAAAGATTGTGATACCAGAGGATCATGGCTTTTGCTGTGAGATTGTGTTTCCTAACAATACCTGAAGCTACAAAATGCCATCAGTATGACTGTTAAAATGTGAACTGAATGAGGACAGTGCCAGTGGTCATGCCAAAGCAAGTGGGGCAAGCCCACAAGTCTTCAGCACTCCACAAAGACACAGAGGCAACTGAGGAATGCTGGGGTCAAGAGTGGCTGTCCTCTCCAAGGAAGGACACACTAGCTCTCTGCTCAGTGCTAAATGCTCAGCCTTGAAAACATGCAAATAATGAAATACGTGTATGCATGCAATAACAATGCATTTGAAGGAAGTCAGGAGGGATACATGGGAGGGTTTGAAGAGAGGGAAGGGAAGAGAAAATACAGTTATATTAGAATGTCTAAAATAGAAATATAAAATAATATATCTCTATGACTTCTCAGCAAGTGCTTTTAATTGCTGAGTCATGTCTCCAGTCATCTGATTTATTCTTTGTCAAATGCTGTCTGTCCACATGAGATGACCGTCCTCTGGAAAAAAATAAATCCTTTGCCTAAATTGAGATTCTTCAGCTCAGCTAGATGCATGCTTACTATGAAAATGAAAAGGATCTTCTGTTGTTATAGGTTTCTCCTGGCTGGAGGCTGTGTGTATCAATGCAGATGTCCATAAAGAACACACACATCACAACACCCAGAGGAAGCTCCACTCCCAGATACTCTGACACACCCAGGATCAGAGGATCAGATGTGAGGAGGACACAATATCTGTCCCAACACATAGAATAACACAGAAGCCTGGGCTAGGTAAGTGTTAAGCTCTGAGGGATATGATTCCATATTCTGGCCTCCAAGGGTAGATATACAACTACATGTATGAATGTGCATGAACATATATGTGCATAAACATATACATGCATATTCACAAAGGAATGAAACATTATTAAAAATTCAGACTAAATCAGGTAACTGTTAAAAATTTTAGGCTGCAATAAAAATTCATTCAAATTATTAATTAGTAACCTGGTCACAATCAGAAACAACAACTCAGATGTCAATATTTTCCTTTAAAAATACATTTGTATTATAGAACAAATCTGCTCACATTCTGGCCTCTTTCACTGAATTCTTATCTGGAGCACTGCATTTATTTGCAAGTGTTTTTTTATCCTTCCCTTGGTATTATTTATAAGTTCTTCGTCAAGTGCTAGAGGATTTTGTGTTTTATTTGTAATATATTTTACTTTTAACAGTTCTGTGACTTATGCTTTTCAAACTGTATTGGTGTTTTTGTATAATTCAACCATCCTGATATTCACTATTGACTTATGAGATTTAGACAGCCCAAGTTCTTATCTTGTTCATCTTTCTCAGTGCTGAGCTCACTGCTTAAATGAATTGTGTTTATTAGACTTGCAGATTGAATACATGGCTGATTCACACATTGAATATTATTTTATGAGCTACTCATGTATTGTGTTGAGAGAGTATAAGTGGCTTTCACATTAAACTAATATCTACTTTTGCATCATACCACATTTTGCAACAACTCTTCCTTTACAATTTATAATTTATAATCATCCTTTCTTGATTCTTTAGTCCTATGTGTATTATTCACTAGCACATATCAGTGAAAACTTTAAGATGTGTTTTATCTAGGATAAGTATGCCGTGTCTTTTTTATTTTAATAAAAATGATAGGTATTTTTGCTCTATAGGACTACTCGATAGAATGATATATACCCAAGATTTGTGAGTATGCCGTGTCTTTTTTATTTTAATAAAAATGATAGGTATTTTTGCTCTATAGGACTACTCGATAGAATGATATATACCCAAGATTTGTGAATAGAATATTTCTGGACAATAAGATAGTCACTACATGTCTATTTGTCTGAGTCATTTACTGCTATGCAAGGTGGTCTTTGAATTTTCACTATAAGCTTATGATATATTTATATGATTCACCCATATGTGGAACAAATGCCTATGTTGACTCCCAAAGAGTTTTATGAATTTTACACAAGATTGTCAACCTCCGATCCTGACTATATATATGTACATATATATGAAGTTGAAGAGTCAACAAAAAGTAATTTCTGATATTATATATGCCGCCATTGTTAATTAAATTAGACCTTTTTCTTAAAGTATTCAATGCATTCTCAATACCATAGACATTTGATTCTCATCATTCTCTACTTAAAACATTAATTTTAATCTTTTTATTATTAACTGAAAATCTTAAATGATTGACATCTCTTAGAACTTAAGCATTCTTTCACTTCCCCACAGAAATTTATGTGTTTTCAAATGGAAAAAAGTAATATTCATAAATCATACAGTAGGAAAATGAATCTTTAAAGGTAAAATTAAATTACAACTTTTGCAGTGTTTGTGTCAAAGTTCAGAGTGTGCCTTACCATCGACATAAACTTTCAAGAACAAATAAGTGATAATGTTTGCCTCTAAGTTTTGTGAACCAAGCAGGAATGGGAAGGGTGAAGGCTGAGAAAAGATTGGCAATGGAGAAAGACAGAGAGACAGAGGAAGGGGGAAGATAGACAGAGACAGAGGCATTGAAAGATAGAGACAGAGGTGTACACACAGAGAGAGACAGAAACAGAGACAGAACAGAATCTTTATCATGATAGCTGAGAAAGCACAGCCTCATATTACCAAGGCTGAGGACCTCACCTGGTCTTTGAAAGCCACAAGAACTATGTTAGCAAGCTGCCCTCTGATCTCCACATGCAGACCATGACACATACACTCACTTTTGCCATCAAATTCAAAATTAAAAAGAAAGTGAAAATAAAGCCATGTACATGACCTACTTTTCTGGGGGCCTGCCAGCATCAACAAAACTTGGTAGGGCTCCTCACCCCAGAGCCCTTATCTGCCAACTCCCATGTAAATATACCCGAGTGGTAAACTGAACCCCCTGCCCCATGCTGTATTTCTTGCCTCCTAATCCTGTATGATTTCCTGGAGGTCACAGAGGTACCTGGGACCCTAAGGCATGCTGGTAAGCTGATAACAGGAAGGGCAAAGGTAACTTTCGCACACAAAACCCTGGAGCCACAAAGAGCTCAGTAGAGATACCCTCTACTCAGTAGAGATGCCGTGCTGGACCTGAAGACTTTCTGTTCACCAGAACACCAGGCTACTCAAATCATAAGAGCTAGAGGAAACCCAAACCAAAGGAAAAAATTAAAAATACACACATCTAATAAAGATAAACTCAGAAATCAGCACCTGTACCTATAATAATCACAAAACTCAGATGGCCAGTGAGAAGCTTAACACAATCTACAATAGCCAGGGTTATAAGGTACCGGCAGGTCCCCGCTATCCTGTTACAGCAAGCCCTGGACATAATAACACAGCTGAAGCACAAGAAAACGACTTTAAATCCAAACTTAGGAAGAAGATACAGACTTGTAAAAAGAAAATGAATAAACCCCTAAAAGAAATACAAGAAAATACGATCAAACAACAGGTAAAGGAAGTGAATGAAACTGTATAACACCCGAAAATGGAAATATAAGGAAAAAAAATCAAAATCAGTCAATCAAACAAACAAAAAAACAAAAAATGCAAAAAAAAGGAGGGGGGAATCCTAGGAATGGAAAATATAGATAAAAATACAGAAACTGCAGACCCAAGCATCTCCAACTGAATAAAAGAAATGGAAAATAGAATCTCAGGCATAAAAGATAGGATAGAGGAAACCTCTACACTGGCCAAAGAAAATGCTAAATCTAAAACAAAACATCCAAGAAATATGAAACATTATGAGAAGTTCGTACTGATTCTTAAGAATCATACAAATGGAAGGGAAAGATTCTCAGCTTCAAGGCCCAGAAAATGTTTACAACAAAATTACAGAGAAAAACTTCCCAACCTAAAGAAAAAGATACCTATGGACATATAAGTAGCTTACAGAACATTGAATATATTTAAGCAGAAAAACATCCACCTGCCACATGATAATTTAAAAAATTAAATAAATGGCCGGGCAGTGGTGGCACACTCCTTTAAGCCAGCACTTGGGAGACAGAGCCAGGCAGATTTCTGAGTTTGAGGCCAGCCTGGTCTACAGAGTGAGTCCCAGGATAGCCAGGGCTATACAGAGAAACCCTCTCTTGAAAAAAAAACAAAACAAAAATGAATAAATAAATAAATATAAATAAAAATATACACAACAAAGAAAGCAATTGGACCCAAGAAGCAAACTAGATTAGCCACTCTAATATTTAATAAAATAGACTTTCAATCTTAATTAGTCAAAAGAGCTGGCAATGGACACTTCATATTCATCGAAGGAAAGATCCATCAAGATATCTCAATTTTGAATATCTATGTCCCAAATGCAAGAGCACCCACATTCATAAATGAAACATTACTAAAGCTTTTTTTTCAATAATTATAAAACAAGATTTAATTTGAGTTGGTAAAAAAAAAGGGGTGAATAAAGAAAGAGTTGATGATGTGTAAAAACAATTGAACATTATATAGAACTCTCAAAGAATTTATAAAAACATTAAAATTTACATAGCTGATATATTTTCAATAGAGATTTGAGATCTCTAGTAATTTATTGGCCAAGAACATCAATTTATAAAACTGAACTTTGTCATTTAGGGACTTTATGACAAGAAATATTTTAGTACTGTAAATTCTCTATTTTAATATTTTTGTAGATATTGGGTTGCAAAATATTATTATGAATATCCAATAATATTTTATATATGAGAAATAACTATTGTACATTTGCTAAAATAGATTGTATACCCAAGACTCCAATGGAGGAGAGAAGAAGCTGTGGAGTTTGCAGCCCCAAAGGAAGAACAACAAATAAATGAACAAAAGCCCAAAAAGAAAATAAAACATTCAGCATGGACAATCAGCAAAATGTGATGCTAACATCTTTTTTTTTAATAGATATTTTCTTTATTTACATGTAAATTTTTCCTTTCCCAGGTTCCCCTCCAAAAAACAAACAAAAACAACAAGAACAAACCCCTTTTGCCTCCCACCTCCCCATGCCTGCCACCCCACCCTCTCCACTTATTGGCTCTGGCATTCCCCTACACTGGGGCACAAAACCTTCACAAGGCCGAGGTCCTTTCCTCCTATTGATGATCAAATTTTCAATCCTCTATTATACACATGCTGCCAGAACTTTCAGTCCCACCCTGTATAGTCCTTGATTGGTGGTTGGGTCCCTGGGAGCTCTGAGGATACTAGTTAGTAATTGTTGTTCATACTAAGGGGCTGAAAACCCCTCAGCTCCATAGAACCTTTCTCTAACTCCTTCATTGGGGACCGTGTACTCAGTTCAATGAATGGCTGTGAGCCTCTACATCTGTATTAGTCAGGTATTGTCAGAGCCTCTCAAGAGATAGCTATATGCTTGTCCTTCCTTCAGTCTCTGCTCCATAGTTAATCTCTGCCACTCCTTCTGTGGGTAGTTGATTCCCTTACTAAAGCTTAAATAACACAACAAATCCACACATTAATAGTGGAAAACTTTAACACCCCAGTCTCACCAATGAGCAGGTCATCCAAATGGAAAGTAAACAGAAATAATGAAACTAACAGGAAACATCAAGCAAATGGTCCTAACAGATATCTATAGAACATTTCACCCAAACAAAGAAATTATACTTCTTTTCAGCACCTCATGGAACTTTCTCTAAAATTGATCATATAGTTGGTCATATAGCAAGACTCAACAGAAAGGCCTATAGGAAAAGGACTTCAAGTCTTTGAAGAAAGAAATTGGAGAAGATATTAGAAGATGAAAAGATTTCCCATGTTAATGGATAGGTAGGATTAACATAATTAAAATAGGCATTTTATCAAAAGCAATCTACAGATTCAATGCAATTTCCATCAAAATTCCAGCACAATTCTTTACAGATTTTAAAAGAACAGTACTCATCTTCATATGGAAAGACAAAAAAAAAAAAAAAAAAAAAAAAGATAGCTAAAACAATCCTCTACAATAAAAAAATAAAAAGTGGATGTATCACTACCCCTGATTTCAAGCTGTACTATAGAGCAATAATAATAAAAATCACATGATATGGCATTAAAACAGGCTCTTTGATCAATGGAATTGAATCAAAGACCAAGAAGTAAACTCATATACCTACAGACACTTGATTTTTGACAAAAATCAAAACTATACAATTTTTTTTTTAAAAAGCATCTTCAACAACAGGATTTCTACATGTAAAGGAATGCAATAGATCTGTACCTATCATCCTGCACAAAATCCAAGTCCAGATGGATCAACATAAAACAGTATATACTGTATCTACAAGTATATAAAAGAGAAAGTGGGGAATAACCTTGAACATGTTGTCACAGGGGAAAACTTCCTGAACAGAACACCAACAGCTCAGGCATTAAGATTGACAATTAATAATTTGGAGCTCATAAAAATGAGGAGCTCCTGTAAGGCGAAGATCACACTCAAAAGGACAAAACAATTTACAGAATGGGAAAATATCTTTACCAACCTTACATCTAAAAGAGGGCTGATATCAAAAATACATAAAGAACTCAAGAAACTAGACATCAACAAATCAAATAACCCAATTAAAATGGAAACAAAGAAAAGTGGAACATCCTTAGTCATCAGGGAAATACAAACCAAAACTACTCTGAGATTCAATCTTCTATCTATCAGAATGGCTTAGATAAAAACTCAAGGACAGCATATGCTGGTGAGGATGTGGGGCAACAATAGGAACACTATTTCATTGCTTGTGAACCTACTTTGGAAATCAATTTGGCAGTTTCTCAGAAATTTGAGAATATTTCTACCTACACACCCAGCTATACTATTCCTGGGCATATACTAAAAAGATGCCCCAAAATACTACAAGGGCCTTTGGCTCAAATATGTTCATAGCAGCTTTATACGTAATATCCAAGAAAAAACTAAGTGTCCCTCAACTAAAGAATAGACAAAGAAAATATGGCACATTTACACAATAGAATATTAGTCTTCTCTTAAAAATAGTGTCATCATGAAAATTTTAACCAGTTGGATGAAACTAGAGAAGATTATCCTGAGTAAGGTAACTCAGATCCAGGAAAGCAAACATGGTGTGGACTATCTTATCAGTGAATGTTAATCATAAAATAAATTATAATCTTGTTACAATCCACAGGCCGAAAGGAGCTAAATAACAAGGAGGATGAAAGGGAAGATGCTTGACTCTCACTGAGAAAGGGAAATAGAACAGACGGTGGGATGGGGGTGGGGATTGGGTATGGAAGGAAGTGGCAAGGAGAACCATAGGAGTCAAAAGTCAGGCTCATGAAGGGAAAGAAAATTTGGAGAGAGAACTTGAAACCGTTACAGGGGGAGTGACATTTCTGGGGTGAGCCAGAAACCTAGCACAAAGAAAACTTCCAACAATCAAGTGATCCTAGCTAAGACGCTTAGCAGTGGGGAGTATGGTACCTGAAATAGTCACATCCTTTTACCAGTTAAGATTTTCAATGGAGGGATGGTGACATCAACCCAGCCACAAAAACATAGGCTCAGCCACAATTTGTCCTGTCTACAAGATGTTCAGCAGTAAAAACTGAGCAGAAATTGGGAGAATATACAACCAATGACTGACACAACTTGATTCCCTTGCCATGAGAGAGACTCTACCCTGACACTACTAGTGACATTCTGCTGTACTTGCAGACAGGAGCCTAGCATAACTGTCATCTGAGAAGCTTCACCCAGCAAGTGATAGGAGCAGATGCAGAAACCCACAGTCAAATATTAGGCAGAGCTCAGGAAAGCCTATGGAAGAGAAAGAGGAATTACTGAAGGAGCCAGAGAAGTCAAGGTCACCACAAGAAAACTTACAGAATCACTGGGCCCATATGGACTCACAGAGACTGAACCACCAGCCGAAGAGCATGCAGGGGATGTACCTGGGCCCCTTACACATGCGTAAAAGCTTAGTTTTCATGTGGGATCCTTAAGAGCAGAAGCAGGGCCGGTCTCTGACTCTGCTGCCTGACTTTGAACCCCTTTCCCCTAACTAGGCTACCTTCAGAAGGAGAAGATGTAACTAGGTCTGCTGCAATTTGATATGCTAAGGTGGGTTGATATTAGTGAGAGACCTCCTGTTTTCTGATGAGAAAAGAAGCAGGATGAGAGAAGGGGAGATAAGAGGGAGGGACTAGGAAGAGAGGAAAAAAGGGAGGATGTGATCAGGATATAAAGTAAATTAATTAATTAATTAATTAATTAGCTAATTAATTAATAATCAAAGAATCTTCATAACCACCTACAATCTGAGATGGATAAAAAGCTTAGCTTCGCTATGACCTTTTTGTGATAATGCACAGCTCACCAACATATTTAAAGTCTACTCTCTCCTAGAGGAACCTAACTCCTCCTAAGTGGCTCTGACCCGCTTTCTGACCTGCAAATCGTATGGAGAACATCTAGTATTCCATGTCTGTGATGTTCATATGGTATATAACATGCAATATATACACTATTAAAAATGAGTCCATGTATTGCATGTGATATGAAAATGGAAGGGTGTCCTGAGGACAGGAAGGAGGTGAGGATAAGTGGAAGGGGAATGGTAAACCATAGAAAATGATGATCTCCATAAAATGTGTGATGTTAAAAAACTAAGAATCAACATATTTTAGAGTCACTAATTTTCTCAGCAAAGACTCAGACTGACACAATCATTGTTTATCAAACAGGGAGTTTCTTTGCCCAGACAAATGAACCATAAAATATGAGACATACACAGACTAATAATTTTGTATGTTGAAGATAATATTCTTTTAACTTTCAAAATTTTTGAATTTTCAACATCATCCTTTATTTATTATAACATGATTTACATAATGAATTATAATATAACATAACAATTTGATATAATTTTAAACACAATACATATGTTTACAAACATTACCAATGCTCTATTGACAAAATGATTAAAATCACCAGAAACCCACTAATCAGAGCCAGGAACACAAATGAAAACAGGTGAGTTATGGGATATAATCTAAACTAATTAATAAGTTACATCATGTAACAATTCAGAGACTCTATATAACTATATACTTCAAATGATTAAAATATGATCAAGGAAGAAAACAGTAAAAATGGTTTTGAAAACTACTTCATACAGATGTTTTGATTTATTAAAATTCTATAAAACCCCTAGTAAAGGGGAATTATAAAACACCAAAACCACGATGTCATGAGTAGTATATGCAATATACAAAAGTAAATTATGATTATTTGTAGAAATCTTCAAATGTTAGCTGGTGGAAGGACACTATGGGCAGGGTCAGGATTTACATAGACTCAGTATCTGGCTGGAGATGTAGAGTTCTTTGGCCACTGACTCAATACAAACGGAAAGAGCCACCCCCATTTCTGTTCCTTGGCTACCTTTCTGTGGCAGCAAAGTCTTGCATGGCATCTTAGAATCTGGTTTCTGAGATCCAATAACATTATTTTTTGTTTCTCTAGTCCTTTGGTTGTTCTTTGATATTTAGACAACGCTGGTCTTTAATTTGTAATCCTCTGGTCTCAGGTCGCTTCCAAGATTATGAATAAGCATCTCTATACTTGCTCCTTCTCTTCTTCCTCTTCTCCTTCTCCTCTTCTTCCTTCCCCCTTCCTCCTCATTTTCCTCCTCCTCCTTCATTTTCAGTCAGGTTCTCACTGCATAGTACTAGCTATAAAAAGATTTTGTGAATAATCTAGCCTATTTTGATTAATCATGACCTTTTTCTATACCAAATTGAGAATTATCCCAATTAGTGTGACATTTCTTATGAATTTGTGCTAATTTAATGATGAAGTAAAAGATTAAAAAATATGCCACAGCTTGGCAGTGAAAAGGTAATTCCTCACCACAGGATTTATCTTCTTTTAAAATTTATAATTTTTATCAACTATATGGTCTACTGTCATATAAATATGTAAACTACTTAAAATGTTTAAATTTGTACACATAGATGTGAACTTTATAGATACTAGTATAGATCTATATGAAATTCATGTAAATTACATGCAGATTACCTGATAAATTACACTAATTATGCATTTTAATATAGTATTTAGAAGAAATCTTTTCCTTTAAAAGTTCTTTCTTGATAGTGAGGAAATATGAATTAGAAATAGAATCACTTCAAATAACAAAGTTTAGATCATTTGGTTGGCCAATACATTCAAGGAATGTGATGCTGTAGTTTACAACAAAAGTAGATATTTGTACATACTTCAATCTACACCCAGGAAGAAAGGAACATATTATATGACATTTAGGCCTAAAATACGGTTTAAAGGAAGACACTTCCCCACAGGCTCCTGCATTTGAACACTTGGTCTCAAGTTAGTGCCATAATTTAGGGGAAGTTGTGGAACCCTTAGATGGTGTATCCTTGCTGAACAAAGTACAACACTAGGGGAAAGCTTTGAAGATTTGTGGACTAGTCCTACTTTCTACTTTAGACAAACTTCCTGTCTGTGAATGAAAATCTACCAAGCCACATGCTGCGGAAGACATGTCATGCTTAGCAATCTCCTTTCCCTTACTTCAACTACCTGCCTCTTCCATCTTGAGTTGTACTTATGTCCTATCATAATCTACATCTAATATATATCAACATTTGTACAATTATATCCTTCCTAGATATACCTAGTAAAAGTCATCTCTTGAGGAATCAAAATTCTACAAATTACGTATATAAATAAGTAGAGACATTTTAATTACTCTTCACTTCAGATGTTGTTTTTCTAAGATTTATAATGTATTTTACTGTCTTGGTATATTTATAATATGATATATTTTTGTTCTTGCCCCCTAGGTTGAAAGAGATTTAAAGAAACTTTTAATATTTACTTTATTGATACGTGTTGATCCGTAAGGTGCTCATAAGATACATCTCTTTTGTGATTCAATTTTCCTAGGAATAGTTTATATTTAAGAGTATTTGGGTTTGTTAATACGGCTGAGTTGAAAGGTCATTACTTTTGAATACAAACAATTTCTTGGTGAGAAATGAAGAAGAATGCAACATAAAATTCATATTTTAGTGGCTTCTTTATTTGACTTCCTGCTGAAAAGTACTACAAAGGATTCACTGAAAGCTGTGCTTAAATAGTTCGTACCTGAGAAATTTTCAGAGCACCCTGTACAGTGTCTCAGTGTCACAGATTCACAGCATTTCTCTGCTTTCACTTCTATGTCACCAGTAGTGGCTCTGCTGGCACTTCATGGGGTTGAATTAAGTCTGTTGCACTCTAAGCAGAGTACATATACATTAATTAGGAAGGCTTCTGCCTTAGAAGGTGAAGGCTGCTGAGTGATCTGATGTCCTCCTATCTATATATAGAATTCAGGATAGTGCATTAGACAGTGCATCAATGGAAGAAGGGATAAATAAAGGAATACATGTGTGTGAGAAAGGAGATGACATAAAACTAGAAAAGTTATAGACTTTGAAAACAACTCTAGATACAATTTCTGAATCGTTGTGACAGTTTATATAGTATACCTGATGACCATTTTCTTCAATACCTAATAAACATATTTGATCTCCCCTACACAGTATTGATTGTATTATAATTCTTGTGTGTGCGTGTACATACGTATGTGGAGGGGGGCGTAAGTATGCTTGTGAATGCTGTTATGATCTCAGACATGTAATTAACAGACTAGGTTGTTAAATATACTGCTGATTAAGACTATAAATTAGCAGTATAAAATTCAAACTGTATTCAAAGGTGTAATTTTGTGTATTTCTCAAATTATACTATGACCAGAGTTACTGTTACATTTAGGGGTAATTGTTGATAAAATTTGAGAGTTGTATAGTTTACACTAAACAAAATCTCACTAAAAGAAATCAAAAGGAGTTCACATAAACATTTTTAGGCAGCAAAAAAAATGTTATTTTGAAGAAAACGGTATTCAGACACTCACAGTAAAAAGGTATAAAGGTTGAAATACATTGCTCAGAGTACTAATTCATGTACTTAGACATAAATATATACAATAAAATCAACTCAAAACAAATGCAAGAAAGAAAATATATGGGTTAAACACTTAAAAACTAATTTTAATTCATTACAATTTTATTTTAAGTGAGTAAAATAGAAAACTAAGATTCAATAATAATGAAAACAGAATTATTATTTTGTAGATTTTTGATATTTTCTCTTAACCTCTTTTACTTTTTTCTCTAATAAGAAGTAAAAGACTTACATTGAAATTTTATTTTAATACTTATTTGTGGTTCTGGGAGTTAATTTTAATTTAAAACACTTTATTAATGTTTAAAGCTTTGTGTGATCTATAGAAACTTCTAAAGTTTACCCTTACATATAAAATTTTACTTTATAGAATACTCATATTTACAGAAAATTTGCTAAGATGATCTGGAGCTCTCAAACTCCTGTCCTCAACTACACATTGACAGATAGATATTATAAACACTGTTATATACAGCTTATATGGTTCATTTGTTTCAAATAAAACTCAATATAGATATATTGTCATAAAAGTACCTATTTTTTCAACTATGAACTTATTAACTTAATGACATTTTATATTGCTAGATCTCATTTAGAGTGCTAAATTATATTTAATTGTTTTATCTCAGTATTGTTTGAGTAAAGAGTTCCTTATATTTCCTTTGTTGTTGATTTTTGTTTTTATTGTCCTTAATGGTCTTATCACTGCTAGAACAGTATTTGTAGATTGTTATATTGCTATTTGTCTGCTCTGTATCTTATGACTTCTCTAGGTAACATAAATTGTTAAGAAAGTACACAGGGTTGTCATTTCAATCATGTTATATTAAGTGTACTTGCCAGTCATGATTCATTATTATTGATGACAATTCTGTAGTTTGCTATTTTACAATAAACACTTAACAATAGAAGGCTAACTAAAATTTATTAAAAAAATATACTAGATTTATGAAGCTTATTTAGGAAGCACCTGATAATTCATGTTAATATTAATTTAAAAATAACTGCATTGCGCTATGTAATAAGGACCTTTAAATGGCCTTAAAATCAAATGACTATTCTGGCAGTCATAAGTTGCCTTCTCTAATGGATATTGTATTAAAGAGAATAAAATAAGTCTGAACACTGCTGTTCTATGTAGTGAGTCTCTTGTCTTAGAGACTTTCAAGTTTAGTCTCTAGGGGGAAAATGACAGAAAGAGAAGTACTCGTGCTAACAGAGTGACTGACTCTTGATGAAATTTCATTAGAATTCACTCTGAACAATTCCAAATCCCACACGCACTGCACAATCTTCACTGCCGTTAGAAAGGAGTGAGGTATAAATACAAAATTCAATTCAATCTTGCATTTTTACGAGCAAAACCTGTTCTATTTTTGTCTAGAATCATGTTTAATATTGTACATCTGTCGATTGTGGCATAATATTTAGGCAATTTAACAAACATTGTTTCACAGAACCCAATTTTCAGGATCCCATGAAATATGTTTTTGGTAACTTGAGGTGTGCTTGATAATGACTGATTTTTATTGCCCATGCTCTGTCTCATAGTTCCCTCATACTTTGCATTTCTCATTCGTACCTCTTACTTTCCATCGTGTCTCATGTTTAAATGAAGGACTATTGTGTGCTGGAAGTGTTCTTTTGATGTGAGGTGGTAAAGCTACCTAATTTTTGCCCTCTCTGTGTGCATTAAAAATGTCCCAATGGGGAAAGTACAGGATTTTTTGTAAGAGACAGATGAGTAAGGTATAAATATAAAAGATCTAAAACCAGAAGCAATGCTTTCTGATGGTTTGGGGGATTTGTTTTGCTTGTTCTGGGGATTTTTAAAAAAAAATGTTCATTTTGGGTATGTATGTGTCCAAAAATGTGTATGTATACATATATGTGAGTGCCATGGTGACCTCATAAGGAGGTCAAAGGACAACCCATAGCAGAACCAGTTCCCTCTATCCATCATATGTTCCAGGATTTTAATTTTGGTCAAGTTTGCTCAAACCTGACCTCATTCATTGGACTACCTCAACCATATTGTTTTGAGTTAAAGACCGTTTCTCACTATGTAGTCCTGGCTGGCCCTTGGTCCTATGTAGACCAAGCTGACCCAGAATTTATGGTGATACGCATGCTTCTGGCAGGCTTACACTATCATGGCCAGCTGAGAACCAATTTTAATGAAAATTACATTGAAGACAAAATGAAGTTCATTGTATCCTGTAGTCTGCATCACTTAATACCAGGTGCTTTTAAGTACATTTTTAAAAAGAAGTTACTCTTACTTGTTCAGTCCTGTTTCTCTCCAATAAGTTCTAGACATCATCAATCTCAATTATAGTCTAAACTGAACCACTTTATTTCCCACTCCAAGGAAGACAAATATTTTCAGACAGCTCTTTTTAGTTTCTCACATTGGGCCTTAGAATAAATTTTATTTCTGAAAATCATACAGAGAGAAAACTTACACATTTACTTAACATGTTATATGTAATGTGTATAGCGCCAGGAAGGGGCAAAGAAAAGACTGCACAAAGCCTGATCAATTTAGGAGTGGGAGAGGTACTTGTCTCACTGTCCCAGTCCTATACCTTGGACGGATTCTCTACATTCAGCGGACCAGACTCTTCCACTCTTCTGTATGTTTTGTAAAATTTGTGTTAAAGCTAGACATTTATGCATTCTATTGTAGCAATTCTTGATGTGAGACTCACCCCGTTCTCTAGTTGCCACTGTTTCCACTCCTGTGTTTGAATCATTGAAGAAGATACCGGGGTCCTCCCGTTGAAAAAAAAATAATGGTCTGTCCTTCTGTAGAATGTCACCCCAAATATTTGAAAGCACAATATTTCTTGTTTTCTATGGTTGTTGAGCTCTCAATTCCTTGGCTTGTCCAGCTACTAACTGGATGTATATTTCCTTGGATATTGCAACCGTCCAAGAAACAAAAACTAAAGTCAAAACAAAACTAAACAAAAACAACACCAACAAAAAAACCCAATTTGTCAACAAAGTACTATAACAAAACAAAGTAAAAGTCCCTCCAAAACACAGAATCTGCTTTGGCTAACTACTTCTAGGCATGAACTGGCCTTGGAGTATGACTGATATACCCAGTGACAATCCATTGGAGAAAACTGGTTTTTCCTTTCTTCCCAGGTATCAGTTGCTAATTGGTGACTCTAAGGAAACTGTCTTCCGACATAAAAAGCTGATCCATATATGAACTCACAGAGACTGTGGCAGTATGTACAGGCCTGTACAGGTTCAAGCCAGACAAATTCCCTGCATAGAAAAGAGGAAGAGACCACAGAATCCCACCCATACCTAAGATGCAAACACTTCTAGCTCTGACAATCTTTCTGCCTCCTCTTCTACATCAATCCCTGAGAGTTAAGGAAAGGGTTTGATAAACACATCCCAATTACTACTGAGTGTCCCAGTGTCTCACTGCACGTTGTCTAGTTGTGGGTCTTCATATTAATTCCCACATGGGACATTAAAAAAGCTTCTCTGATAAGAGTTAAGCATGCTATGAGCTATGTATATAGCCATTATTCCGTTAAAAGAACAATGGAATTACTACTGAGATATTGTTCTTCCTTGATATATCTTTGGCTATTACAGTTAATGCTGCTGCAAATATTTATGCACAGATAGGCATATATATCTAGCTGTCTGTGGTATGCTCCAAGTTGTAGAATTATGGGGTCTTATTTTACTCTGTTCTTAACATTTTATGGAAACAATAAGTAGTTTTCAAAATTTCCCATAGCATTTTATAACCTAAGAAATAATGTATAAAAATTTCATATTTTCCCCATCTAGTCTTTCTATACAACTGACAAGCAGACTAAAAAAGAAATCAAGAAGATAACACTTCCCACAATAGAGTTGAACAGTATAAAATACCTTGAGGTAACTCTAAGAAATCAAGTGAAAAATCTGTATCATAAAACTTTTAAGATTCAGAAGAAAGAAATAGAATAAAATATC
The DNA here is from genome assembly GCA_019843815.1 of Montemys delectorum. Lineage (NCBI taxonomy): Eukaryota > Metazoa > Chordata > Mammalia > Rodentia > Muridae > Montemys > Montemys delectorum. Next base: position 23,809 of record JADRCD010158346.1, read on the forward strand.
GGAAGACTAAAAGACCTCCCATGCTCATGAATTGGTTGGATTTACATAGTAAAAAATGCCCATTTTACCAAAAGCAATCTAATGATTCAATGCAATCTCTAACAAAATTCCAAAACAATTTTTCACAGAACTTAAACATTTTCAGGTTCATATGTAAACCTGTTCATAAGAAAACAACAACAAAAGAAAGTACCTAAGATTATCCTGATTGACAAAAAACTGCTGGAGGTACCACCATACTCTATTTAAAGTTGTACTACAGGAATATAGTATTTAAAAGAATATGAAAATGGAAAATAAAACGATAATTGATCAATTGATAGAAGTAAGGGCACCAAAATAAGTCCATACACACCTGATATTTTTGAATAAGAAGCCAGAAATATACAGTGGAAAATAGACAGCATTTTCAACAAATAGTGTTGGTCAACCTAGATGTCTCCATATAGAAGAATACAAAAAGATCCATTCATATTACCTTGCAAAAACTCAATTCTATTTTTTTATTTTTTTAAATTTTTACAAGATTTTTTACTTTTATTTTTTTGTAGTTTAAATACTAATTATTTTTTGCCAAACCCTTACAGCAAATTCTCTTTTCCTTTTACTGGATATTTTCTTTATTTACATTATAAATGTTATCCCCTTTTCTGGTCCCCCCCTCCTGGAAACCCCCTATCCCATCCCCCATCCCTTGTTTTTCTTTTCTTTTTTTATGGCTAAAAATTGATGAGATTTTTGTATTTTATTTTTTATTAGATGTTTTCTTTATTTACATGTCATACAATATCTCCTTTCCCAGGTTCCCTTCCAAAAAATAAAAATAAAAATAAAATAAAATAAAATAAAAAACAAAAACAAAAAACAAACCCCTGTTCCTTCCCCCCTCTTCCTGCTGACAAACCCCACCCTCTCCTGCTTACTGGCCCTGGCATGCCCCTACACGGGGGCATAGAAACTTCATAGGTCCAAGGGCTTCTCCTTCCATTGATGACCAACTTGGCCATTCTGTGCTATACATATGCTGTTGGAGCCATTAGTCCCACCATGTGTACTCTTTGGTTAGTGATTTAGTCCCTGGGAGTTCTGAAGGTACTAGGTAGTTCATATTGTTGTTCATCATAAGTGGCTGCAGGCCCTTCAGTTCCTTGGGGTCCTTTCTTTAGCTCCTTCATTGGGGACCATGTACTCAGTCCAATGGAAGGCTGTGAGCTTCTAGTTCTGTATTAGTTGGGTACTGTCAGAGCCTCTCAGGAGACAGCTATATCAGGCTCAGAATGGCTAGGATAAAAAAACCCAGGTGACATCAGATGCTGGTGAGGTTGTGGAGAAAGAGGAACACTCCTTCATTGCTGGTGGGATTGCAAGCTGGTGCAACCACTCTGGAAATCAGTGTGGCAGTTCCTCCAGAAATTGGAAATAGTACTACCAGAGGACTCAGCTATACCACTCCTGGGCATATACCCAGAAGATGCTTCAACATGTAATAAGGGCACATGCTCCACTATGTTCATAACAGCCTTGTTTATAGCCAGAAACTGGAAACAACCCAGATGTCCCTCAACACAGGAATGGATACAGAAACTGTGGTACATCTACACAATGGAGTACTACTCAGCTATTAAAAACAATGAATTTATGAAATACTTGGGGAAATGGATGGCTCTGGAGAATATCATCTTGAGTGCGATAAAGCAATCACAAAAGAACACACATGGTATGCATTCTCTGATAAGTGAATATTAGCCCAGAAGATCGGAATACACAGAGTACAATCTAGAAACTCAAGAAGAAGGAAGACCAAAGTGTGGATACTTCATTGCTTCTTAAAAGGGGGAACAAAATACCCATGGAAGGAGTTGTAGAGACTAACTATGGAGCAGAGACTGAAGGAAGGACAATTCAGAGACTGTTCCACCTGAGAATCCTTCCCATATTCAATCATCACATCCCCTGTTTTTCTATAACGGTGTTTCTCCAACCAACCACCCATTCTTGCCTTCCTGCCCTCAATTCCCACACACTGGGGCCTTCATAGGACCAAGGACCTCTCCTCCCATTGATGCCTGATAAGACCATCCTCTGCTACATATGCAGCTGGAGCCATGTGTACTCCTTAGTTGGTGGCTTAGTCAATGCAAGTTCTGGAGTGGGGTTGGGGGTGGGGTCTGGTTGGTTGATATTGTTGTTCTTCCTATGGGGTTGCTAACCCCTTCAGCTCCTTCAGTCCTTTCTCTAACTGCTCCATTGAGAACCCCATGCTCTGTCAAATGGTTGTTTGTGATCATCTGTTCTATATTTGTAAGGCTCTGGCAGGGCTTCTCAGGAGACAGCTATATAAGGCTCCTTTCAGTAAGCAATTTTTGGCATCCACAATAGTGTCTGCATTTGGTGACTGTATATGGGATGAATCCCGAAGTGAGACAGCCTCTGGATGGACTTTTCTTTCCTTCAGTCTCTGTTCAGTCTGTCTCCATATTTGCTCCAATGAGTATTTTGTTTCCCTTTCTAAGAAGAACCAAAGTACTCACACTTTGGTCTTCCATCTTCTTGATTTTCATGTTGTCTGTGAATTGTATCTTAGCTATTTGGAGCCTTGAGGCTAATATCCACTTATCGGTGAGTGCATACCTTAATGTGAGGTTTTTTGTCATTAGGTTATCTCACTCAGCCTGATATTTTCTAGTTTCATCCTTTTGCCTAAGAATTTCATGAATTCATCATTTTTAATAGCTGAGTAGTACTCAATTGTGTAAACGTACCACATTTTCTGTATCCATTCCTCTGATGAAGGACATGTAGGTTCTTTTGGCTCCTGGCTATTATAAATAAGGCTGCATGAACATAGTGGAGCATGTGTCCTTGTTATATGTTGGAGAATCTTTTGAGTATATGCCCAGGAGTAGTATAGCTGGTTCCTGAGGTAATACTATGGGCTGGAGATATGACTCAGCTGTTAAAGGCTAGGCTCACAATCAAAAGCTCAATTCTAAGTGTATCAAAGACCTTAACATAAAACCAAAAATACTGGACCCAATAGAAGGGAAAGTGGAGAATATTCTTGGCACAGGAGAATTATTTTAAATACACTACCAAATACATAGGTACTAAGATAAACAACTAATAAATGGGAGCCAATTAAACTGAAAAACTTTTGTATGACAAAGAACACCAGCTTTCAAACAAAGCAGCAGGGTACAGAAGGGGAAAAGAATTTACCAGCTATGTATGCAAGAGAAGATTAGTACCTATAATATATAAAGAATACAAAAAAATAGTCAGTATTGAGAAAAAACTAACTCGAAGATGGGGTCATATGTAAAGAGAGAATACTCAAAAGGAAAAGCTCAAATGATTGAGAAACACTTGAAGAGACATTAAATATACTTAGTCTTGAAGGAGATGTAAATTAAAATTACTTAGAGATTTCCTCTTGATTTGGCCAAGATAAATTAAACAAGTAATAGCTCATGCTGGAGATGAGGTAGAGTAAGAGGAACAGTCATCCATTGCTGCTGAATGTGAAAATTTGTACTAACACTGTGGAAAGCTGTGTGGTGGTTCATGAGAAAGATGGGAATCAACCCACCTCAAGGTCTCGCTATACCATTCTTGGGCATAAGCTAGATAATACTTCATGATGCTATGTAGTTACTTGATAAACTATGATCACTGTTGCTCAATTTGTAATAGTTAGAAATTGGACTATGGATGAATAGATAAATAAAATGTATGTATACAAAATAGAATATTACTCTGCAAATAAAAAGTGAAATCATCACAAGAAGGTGAACAAGCTAAAGGGTCTAAATGAGGATGCTTTCCCACTTGGGAGGGAAAAGAAAGCAATTGCAGGGAGCGGGGCAGGAGGTGGGAGGGACATGGGTATGAGAGGGGTAGAGGATGGGGAAAGGGGAACATGATCAGGTATTGGGAGGAACAGGAGTGAAACCTTGCGACAACAGAATGAGTGGAAATATGTAACTTCAATGAACCAGAGACCTAGAAGGTGAGATACTCTCAGGACTCAAAAGAAGAGACCTTAGATGAAATACCCAACAGTGGAGAGAGGAAACTTGTAGAGTCCACCTCTAGTGGAAAGATAGGGCATCAAGTGGAGGGATGGAGTTGTCATCCCACAGTCAAAACTTCTGCCCAGAATTATTTCTCTCCTAAATTATTGCAGGGACAAATATGGAGAAAGGACTGAAGAAAAGGGGGCACAATGACTGTCCCAACTTGGTATCCACCTCAAAAGGTGGCTCCAAGGCCTAACCCTATTACTGATGCTATAGTGTGCTTACATACAGGAGCTAGCATGGCTGCCCTTGGAGAAGCCCAGAAATCAACAGACTGGGACAGATGCAAATACTTACACCCAACCCATGGGCATACCCCTGTGGTTGAATTAGGAAAAGACAGGAAGAACTTGAGAAGGAGGGCAATCCCATAGGAAGACCAGCAGTCTCAACTAACCTGGATCCAAGATTACTCAGACACTGAGCCAACAACCAGACAGCATACACCAGATGATATGAGTGTATCTAATGCTAACGATATCAACACATATACAGCAGAGGACTGTCTGGCCTGGCCTAAGTGAGAGAGGATGCACCTAACCCTCAAGATACTTGATGATCCAGGGAGTGGGGAGGGTTGGTGAGTTGGTGTGGTTGAGGGGTGGGAACATTCTCTTGGAGTCAGAGGGAGGAAGAATATGATGAGTAACTGTCTGAGGGTAGACCAGGAAGAGGATAATGACTAGACTGTAAAACAATTAAAGTAATATAAACAAACAAACAAACAAGCATGAGAAGTAATTGGAAAGAACTAGAAAAAAAAGTCTACATAAGGTAAGGTAACCCAAACTAAAAAGTACAAGTGCGGTTTATATATACTAATATTTGTATATTAGGTATGAAGTCATTGTTAAGCAAACTACAATCTGCATAACCACCGAGTTAATAAGAAAGTAGTACACTAGAATGAAGGGATGGATGTCCCTGAAAAGGAGAACTGGAATAGAATAACTATTCATGAATGTGGCAAACAAAATGGAATTTGAAGATCAAATAGAGAGGGGTAGAGAAGAGAGAGGTAAGGGAAGGAGTATGGGTACAGACAACTAAAGCTAAGAGACATGCACAGGAGCAACATGCACAAGGTAGGGTCTGAGAGCAAGGAGAAATGCAATAGTCCCTCATTCTTTTTTTTTTTTTTT